>JAOTQW010095762.1:0-10525 GCA_026260075.1 Sisor rabdophorus | reverse complement strand
CGGGAAGAACATGCAAACTCTGCACAAAAAGACCCCGTGCCCGGGATTCGAACCCAGGACCTTCTTGTGAGGGCCACGCTGTGAGGCGACTGTGCTAACCAGTGCCAGCGTGCCGCCCAGATTTTTTTTTTATTTAAAAAATATCTATTTTAACCCTCAAATTCAGAATTTAAATACATATCAAATGCCATACAAAAAAACATCCCCTCAACTAGAAAATGATGAACTATGACATGTAGTCCAAGTTGTAGCCTCATATTTAGGTTTAAATGGTACCGTATCTTTTGTGGAATATAATCTTTCAAAAGAGAATAATTTGATTAGCGATTCGACTTTCATATACATCAAATAAAAAGTAAATATACAAATGTGGGCTTCTTTAATGAATTTAGGCTTATTCGACATGCAAAATGAGCACTCAGTATCCAGACATTTACAAAAAACAACTTCCTGTGCTGTCCACTACCGGATATAATGTTTTCCAAACGCGTTTTATCAGCACCCAACATGATTAGGTCAGTGGCCTTTTAGAGTACAGCTCATTTCCTGAACCTAAATGTCTTACAACGTGTACTGTTTTACACATTGTAAACATTTTTAACTAACCTAATAGACAAAACATGACCAAATCACTGCCCTTAAATCATCTGCAGTTATATTATTATGGGTTGGTTTTGGGCATTTCAGTTTTATCATTTTAGTCTTTTTCTGTGAATTTTAGTCATTTCAGTGAAATGTGGTAGAAATCTGATCAACTCAAAAAGCCAAGTAAGTTTTGATGAGTATATTTTACTATTCTACCTTTACATTATGATTGAAACATGGATTATAGTACCAACACTATAATAGCTGTAACAATATAAAACACTAAGCCAGTGAAAAAAATCATCATTTATATTCTATACCCACTTATTCCCTAACTGGGGTCATAGAGTCTGCTGGAGCCTATTTCAGCGCACATGGGGCGAAGTGCCGGGGCACACCCTGGACAGGTCACCAGTCCATCACAGGGCCACACATAGATGAACAACCACACACACACTTCCACTCACTCCTATGGGCAATTTAGAATTACCAATGCTAATGTAATGTATATATCAATGAAAATGATATAACATTATTTCTCTGCTTTTTATAACATAAGTGTGAATGCTAATATATAGAAATGAGAAATCAATTATAATATATAAAAAGCCAATTTTTAGTCCAGTATGTAGACACATTTTTGAAGACTATTCCCTCAGCTATGACTGTTGTAAAACTGTTTGTGTGTGGTTGTTTGTTTATATGTGGCCCTGTGATGGACTGGCGACCTGTCCAGGGTTGACTCCTGCCTCTTGCCCTAAGTGCATTGGAATAGGCTTCAGCAGAGCCCCGTGACCCAGAGTTAGGGAATAAGCTGGTATAGAAGATGAATGAATGTTATAAAACTTGTAAGACACACTTACCAACAGTGGATACCAGCAAATTGATGCAATGACCATGATAAGAATGAGCTGAACCATCATCTCCACTTCATAGTCTCTCCGTCGCTGGGTAGAGTCCTGCCCACAACAGACCCTAAGCAAGGTAACCACACTCACTGTGTTCAAAATGAAGGACACAGCCAGAGAGGTTAGCCCGACCAGTGAGAACACCAGGCAGAAAGCCATATCCAAAGGCAAAGAGCTGATATTCAAAAAGCACCATGAGCCAGGAATCTGGAGGTGGTAACTCCCTAGACCGAGCAAAGGCAACAGACTGATGAACCCAGCCATTACCCATACGCTGGCCACTGTGGTGCAAACTCTGTATTTTGACATATTCCTGGAGCGGGAAAACGGCAAGGTGATGCCTACAAATCGTTCCACAGCCATTGTGGCACTTAAAAGGAGAGGACACAGACCATAAAACACCATGGACATGCCCATGAAGTTACAGAAGTGACAGTGAGGATCAAGGTGCATCCAACTGAAGCCAGTGATGTGGTAAGAGACGACAATGGCCCCAGTGACCAGCAGGCCCATAAAGTCAGTTACCACCAGACCACCCAGGAAGAGAAGAAAAGACGACCGGGAGTGGCTTCGTGTGCGCAGGAAGGACTTGACCAATACCACAAAGGCAAACAGGTTGGAGCCGAGTCCCAGTACACAGAAGACAGCTGAGTAGTAGGCAGAGGTAATGGTGTGGTTGATGGACAATGGGGGTCTGTTTATTGAAAAGCAGAAGGAGTGATTTATTGCCTTTTCGCTTGTGTTGCTTGAGGAAAGTGGAATCATGGTGGTACACTTCCTTTTAAAATCTTCTTTAAATAACTTCTTCCAGTAAAGCAATTGTGTTAATTCCTGGGCCTTATTACATCTTAAAAATGAATAAAAAACATATAAGAGTTACAAATAATGCTAATAATTAGGCATGTATGCTTTCTCTGTGGCAGGTCTAGGTTCCTACCACAGGTTCTATGGTTTTCTACCAAAAACATGTATGTTAGGTTGATTGGTGCTTCTGAATTGTCCATAGGCATATGTTTATGTGGTGTATTCTCATCTATGTGTGGCCCTGCGATGAAATTTAAAAATAATTTATCTTGAAATTGAGCATGGAAATGTAATTGTCTTAATATAATTGTCATAAGAAGGATTTACATCATTAGCCTTTAAAAAAGGCATTTCAAATTGTTAAACCGGCTCAAATCACTATGGGAAAACAAAATATTAAGCAATTTAGCTACTGATTTAAAAAAAAAATTATCGTATAGACTTAAAGTCTGAAAGAATATAACCATGTGGGCTGAGAAACACTTTGGAAAACTATTGTAAGTTCACCAGTTTGCCATAGTTTGCATCATCTATGAGCGCAACTGCAAACTGCATCATGCAAAATGGAAATCATGTATCAACAACACCCAAAAACACCTCCAACATCCTTAGGCCCAAAGTGATGCAAAGTGGAAAGGTGTGAGCCTTCATTATAAAATGTTTTCAAAATCATGGACATCTAAAGAGGAAAATGATCATCTGGATTGCCACAGTATCAGTGGAAAATTTAAAAGTCAGTGATGGTACGTGTTAGTGCCTATGGCACAAGAAAAAAAAGCATTGCTGCAGTCGTCTGGCTTGCTTTGTATCAAAATCAAAAACAGTAGAGTCAAGATAAATAGCAAAATTTCAATCCACACACTAGGATCCGCTAATGTTAGAATTCAGTGCAAACCTAAAAGCAAATGTCACACTGCAAGACTGCAGATTAGAGGAAATTCCAATCATTCTTAGTCTTGGTGAAGTGACTGAATCATTATTGGAATGACTCATTAACTTTATGTTTATTTGCAACTAATTGTTTATTTTGAGGATTTTTTTCCCTTTTTTGGAAAACTTAGGCCACATAATCAATAGCATATTACGTGTTTAGAGGACAAGAACTATTCTGGCACCAGCATTGTTGATGGTTCTTTCATTAAAACAGCATGTTCAGAATACAGACTTTAATACAACAGGAAAGGTTCAGAATAAAGGTTATGTTTGATTCAATTCAGGCTTTTATTTCTATATGAACTTAGTCCCATAAAGTGTTCTTTGTGTCGAAAAATAAAGGTGTGTCAGTATCCAAAATAGCAGACATAAAGTTTTAGGGTTTGTTTTAAAATGTTAGTATGTGAGTTTTTCGTTTATATTTTTGGAAAATAAAAAAAGGACGAATTTGATTAAACATGATCTGTATTTTTTGTCACGATTTTGCGTTTAAGACATTTACGTTTAACACAGTCTCACATTAGTAGAAAAGGAAACCTGGTAGCAGATGTAGAAAACATTTGTATGACATATAATTTTAAGAAAGGCTTATAGGTGCGGTTTAAACTACGTTTATCAGATAATCTATTATGTTCCTTCACAAATAAATAATATAATATGTCTATCTGCAAGCAGGGAAAGTAAACAATAATAACATTTAGGATGATTTTACCTTTTGTCCGGAGATTATTAGCTCGGTGGCGCTTCTCTCTCTCTCTCTCTCTCTCTCTCTCTTCTCATTCTCTTTATAATAACTTTAATAACTCCTATTCCGTCCCTGTTCGGGCGTTTCGCGCCAATGATCTGTATGGAAGGCCAACGGGGACGTAATCTAGATAACGTTTAAAATAACTGCTTAGATCATTTTTACCAACAAGAAATATTTGCAAACCTTGAAAATATTGTTATATTTCAAATAAACTTTATATATACTATAAGAAAAGGTCCACATTTAACACAACAATTATACTTAAATTTAATTTCTGCAAGCAGATATGCCTGAATAGTAATTTTTAACCAAGATGAAAAACAAGAAGTCTATTTTAACTCAATAGATTTCAGAAATTATTTTTAAAAAATGCACATTTTAGACCAGTTAGAATAACATGCTCAACCAGTTTTTCATTATGTGTTGATTAGGGTAGATGACAAAAGACCGGGGTTTGATTCCCAGCACCACCAAGCCACCACTGTGGGTTCCTGAGCAAGACCCTTAACCCCCAGTTGCTCAGTTGTAAGTCGCTCTCGATAAGAGCGTCTGCCAAATGCAAATGTAAATGTAAATGACAAAAAAGTAAAATATACTCACTGAAGGTAATATCATAATGTAACGAATAAAAATAGGTTCTCAAAAGGGTTCTTTAGTTAAAATATCTAATTCTAAAAGAGTTTTAGTCTACAATGGAAAATAACTACCATGGAAAAAGCACAACAAAAAAGTTTCTGGGAAGTTTTGTCATGAATAGTTTTGTGTATTGGTGCCTATGACCAACTAATATTCAATTTGTAAATAAACAATAATTTAGGATGCCTTATTATCGCCTTGTCTGTAAGAAGAAGCATTTTTTACTGGAAATAATCTTTAGAAATCCAAACTTGCACAATGTCATGATACAAAACTATAAAAACGTTGGCTGGTGTAGAATAACTTGATTATCCTAAACAGAACCATGACCTCAGCTTCACTAAACATTTTGGGATAAACTAGCATGCCAAATGCACACCAGACCTCCTCACCCAACATCGACTAGAGCTGAGCCAATCAGGACTCACCTGGGAGAAGTAACCTAGCCCCTTATATAACTCCATCTTTCTATGTACTTGAATCTGAGCAGATTATAAGGATTTATTAAGGACCAAAGTAAAACCGGCCATGAAGGATTTGTAAGAGTAATTTGAATGAATGATTTCGAAAAATTGATTTAGATTTCTCATCTCTGTCATCAATCTCTAACCTTAGAAATCCTTAGTGATTTAATGGGAAAATCGCTAGACAATTTCTATTTCGCAAGACATTTCAGTATAAAATATTGTGCTAGATATCATATGAATAAATGCGTTTAAGTACTTTAAATGTATTCATGTACATGTTTTTGGGAGGAAAGAGGAGAACCCTCTTTAAGTCTTTAAGACTACAATTGGAGCATAGAAAAATTATGCAGCACTGGATTTGAGACAGTAATTAATTCTACCTTATGGGTCTGACATGAATAGAAGAGATTGTTTCCAGTAGGCAGGTCAATAAACCCCAATAGCTCTAGCTTACCACAACCACACCAGCCACCCACATCGAATTCTCCAAGATCTACAGCAGCAGCCATTTTGTTTTCTTACCTTTAAGTGGGTGTTTTGTATGCCAAGAAGCTATTCCATTCCACAGACCATTAGTTAACTGCACATATATACTAAGCACATTCTCCTTTACACTCAAGCACATCCGTTTTTAAAGGCTCTGCAATTCCCCTCGGGGTAAGCCGATGAACGTCTTCAAAGAGATTCCACTTCTGGAAGGAATTAATGGGATGTAATAAAGCCGCATATTCTTAAGATCTCGAGCGCAGCAAGGAGCTTTAAGGCTTTAAAAAGCTCTCCAATGCTGTCATGAATATTTCTGATTCATTAACAGAGATCAATGACCAGAGATGTGCGGGATCTGTCCCTAACACTAGCCAGTCTCTGTAATCCTTTTACACACACACACACACACACACACACACAATCCCCTAAAAGGTCACAGATAACTTACATATTGCATATTTAGCTAGCACGATATATATACATATATATATATATATATATATACACACACACACACAAACACATATATATATATATATCTTTTGAGAGACCCTCTAACCACTAGAATTAAAGCATACCTTAATAATCACATCATATCTATTGCGTTATTTTTTTTTTGTCAAAAAAATGCCATTAATAACATTTCTGAAACAACATGTCATAATTTAACATGTTCACAAATCATTGAATAAACTATGCCAAAATGTTTTTGCAGGGTATTTAGAACTGATGTCTATATTGTCTCAATTTAGTTTGTTTAGAAAAAAAACCAATATATACAGTATATTACTATATATCACTATATATAAGTATATATTTTTTATTTTTATTTGCTTGACTGACTTAACATATGTCTATAAATGCCACAATGAATCATGTTTTGATTTGATTATAATTCAGAAGGTAATGATTTATTGTAAAACTAAATTCTAAGTGCATTACGGTGAATCCTTTTCTGCAATTTTTTAATTCATACTTACTTACTTGCCTATAGAAGTGTGTGTGTAAGTGTGTGTGGTTGTTCTTCTATATGTGTGGCCCTGCAATGGACTGGCAACCTGTTCAGGGTGTACCCCTGCCTATTGTTATATGTGCACTGGAAGAGGCACCAGCAGACCCACGTGACCTCATGCTAAAAAATAAAAGAGTATAGAAGATAAATTAACAGATTACAATTACAATATAGTTCTTCTGTAAATGTTCTTTGTTATTATAAATACATAATGATTAGACTGCTTAACTTAATAATAGCTAAGAGAAGAGACTGTCAACTAGCATAACAGAGAATATTTTTGAACCGAATCATTTAATCATTTGTTTAGAAAAAAACCCAATATATACAGTATATCACTATATATCACTATATATAAGTATATATTTTTTATTTTCATTTGCTTGACTGACTTAACATATGTCTATAAATGCCACAATGAATCATGTTTTGATTTGATTATAATTCAGAAGGTAATGATTTATTGTAAAACTAAATTCTAAGTGCACTACGGTGAATCCTTTTCTGCAATTTTTTAATTCATACTTACTATTATAATAATTACAGTATGGGGCAGTGCAGTGGCGAAGTGGTTAGCACGGCCAGCTCACAGCATGAAAGTCCCAGGTTTGATTTCCAGGCAAGGGGTCTTGTGTGGAGTATTCCCATATTCTCCTTTCACTTGTGTGGGTTTTCTCTGGGTACTTTGGTTTTCTCCCACAGTCCAAAAACATGGGTGACTCTATTTTGCCTATAGAAGTGTGTGTGTAAGTGTGTGTGGTTGTTCTTCTATATGTGTGGCCCTGCAATGGACTGGCAACCTGTTCAGGGTGTACCCCTGCCTATTGTTATATGTGCACTGGAAGAGGCACCAGCAGACCCACGTGACCTCATGCTAAAAAATAAAAGAGTATAGAAGATAAATTAACAGATTACAATTACAATATAGTTCTTCTGTAAATGTTCTTTGTTATTATAAATACATAATGATTAGACTGCTTAACTTAATAATAGCTAAGAGAAGAGACTGTCAACTAGCATAACAGAGATTATTTTTGAACCGAATCATTTACCCTTTCTTTAAGTGTTTTACTTTCAAAGGCATATGCAGCTTTTTTGAAGAATAGAGTCTATAACAAGGACTTACTAAAATAAAACAGTTCATTAATATCTATGACAGGCCAATGTAATTACATTTATGCAGAATGTTCACATCAGTGTCATGATTGATTACATAGATGATTATAAGCCTCAACTCTAGTGTGTGGTGGTTAACCAACTACTGCTTAACAAAGTTCAACAAGCTTAAAGATGAAAACAGAGAAATTTATTTTCTACAGTTTATTGCATCTAGCTATAGCAGATGACCTACCAGTAAATAATGACTGGCTTTCGCCATGATCTTCAGATTTATCTCTAGTACATAAGTTTTCTCAATTTAGTGAAAAAGTATTTTTAAGAGATTATTTTACTCTGCTAGCAACTCTTTCCTTACAAACAATATCCAATTGGTGGAATCCTAACCGGGCAGCACGGTGGGGTAGTGGTTAGCATGGTTGCCTCACAACAAGAATGTCCTAAGTTCGATTCCCAGGCATGGGATCTTTTAGTGCTTTCAGAGTGTGTTCCCTGTGACCCCAAGTTAGGGAATAAGCAGGAATAAAAGATGAATGAATGAATTAATTCTTTCATCTTCTATACCCGCTTATTCCCGAACTCGGGGTCACATCACAGGGCCACACACACAACAACAACACCCACTTACACTCCTATGGCCAATTTGGAATCACCAATCAATGCACATGTTTTTGGACGGTGGGAGGAAACCAGAGTAACCGGAGGAAACCCACGCAAGCACAGGGAGAACATGCAAACTCTGCACAGAAAGACCCCGTGCCTGGGATTCGAACCCAAGACTTCTTGTTGTGAGGTGACTGTGCTAACCACTGCGCCACTGTACAGATACCGTGTTAAATGAAAGAAATGAAAGTTTTTTTCCACACTAGAACTGGCGTCAAAACAGGAAGAGCTACTCATTTGGGTCCTGATTGTGCCCCAGATCTTATCTCTCTAAGAAGTCAGAAACAAATCATTATGTTACAAGAACATTTCACAGTGTTGTATAAGGGTGCTTCTGAAGTAATAAGGGACTGTGTACATTAGTAAAAAAAAGGGAATTGAAATAAACTAATAAATTATTTTAGGAATTTTGAAATGCTCCGAACTGTAATATTGCTGTGCTTAAAAGAGCTTAGTTTTTGAACACACAAACGTCTCTACTACTTTGCTCTTTCTACACATTTAAAAATTTCAATCTATGTAAACATATTTTAAAAATATACTTTCATTCATCACAGAATAAAAGCCCATAGACATTTATTGCTACTGTGATTGACAGAGCAGTGAGTATACTATCCCTCCCACCCATGTGGGTGATTAGTCTGCATCATCGGTTTCAACATGTAAAAGGGGGGGGCCTTTTAAGGGGGGGGGGCGTGACAACCTGTTAATTCAGGGTTGTATATTTGAATAGGGGCGGCGCAGTGGCGTAGTGGTTAGCACGGTTGTCTCCCAGCAAGAAGGTCCTGGGTTTCGATTCCCAGGCAAGAGGTCTTTCTATTTGGAGTTTGCATGTCCTTCCCGTGCTTGCATGGGTTTGCCTCCGGTATCCTTCCACATTCTGAAAATATGTACCTTAGGTTGATTTGTAATTCTAAATTGCCCATAAAAGTGTGAGTGTTTGTGGTTGTTTGTCTATATGTTGCTCTGCGATAGACTGGTGACCTGTCAGGGGGTGTCTCCTTGCCTTTCGCCGTATGAGCACTCGGATAGGCTTCAGGCTCCAGCAGAGTTAGGGGTCTATAAGATAGATATAGAAGATGAATGAATGGATGAATGTATATTCGACTAATAATAAATATAAGCTAGCATATTTTAAAGCAATCTGCTATAATTAGTCCTGCAGCTAATTGTCAGGCAGCTGTTAGAACAGAGTTAATGCAAGTGAGACTTTTTAAGATTAATAACAGTGAAGATATGAGGAGCGGCTTGGCAAGAACAACAAAATAGCATGTTGTGGTGTCAAAAAGAAAACAGGAGTGACCATAATATATAAGTGATTAAAACAAACATATTGTATCTTTGACAATTAGAATTAATGCTACGTATGCTACTTCCACAAGTATGCGTTATAGTATGGTTATGGGTAGCATAAATAAAATTCAAAAGTACTACATTACAGTATACAGTTGTATAATTTTTAACTGGAATAACTACAGGTAAAATAAGTATAAGGTACAATCACTTAAAAAGTGAAGCATCTTTTTTCACCACCTCGTTTGACGAGTCCTCTCTCCTGTCTGCCTCATGGGATAGTAAAGTGTAAATTACATGCATACTTCAAAATCCCAGAGGTGAGAGTAGGTCAGGAACACCTTACCTACTGTAATTTTCAGATTCAGAATTCAAACAGGGTACTCGCATCACATACTCAGTTTCACCTACAATACAGTGTGAAAGTATGTGGTTTTAGATGGAGTCACTGTCTGATGAACTGCTGGCTGAACATGCAAGATGTTGCAGGCTGATGCATAAAGCACACTCAGATGGAAACTCTGGACTTATGTCGTCAATTAATGAAAATAAATAAAAAATGATTAAATGCAAAGGTCATGCCTCATTTTGGGCGGGACATAGACATTTATTGCGGTCAAGGTTTCCAGATCTTCTTCAGTCAGTCTGCCTCACAGTAAGAAAGTCATGGGTTTGATTTCTGGGTGTTTCTGTGTAGAGTTTGCACGTTCTCCTTGCGCTTGCATGGGTTTACATGTATATTAGGTTGATTGGTAATTTTAAATTTAAATTTGTTTTTTTGGCTGCATTATTTGCATTAATATTATTCCGTGTAGATTTAGTGTCACTGTGGTTGATGCATGTAGCAGCAAATTAATTCAATCTTAGATTATTT
>JAOTQW010095745.1:0-10527 GCA_026260075.1 Sisor rabdophorus | reverse complement strand
CGCTGTGGCGACCCCTAAATGGGAGCAGCCGAAAGGAGAAGAAGAAGAAGAAGAATTCGACATTCTTAAGCGGCACACACATAACATTCTTATCAGTGGGGTGCTGGCCGATTCTAATTCTCTCTTAAACTCAACACATGCCGTGATCTGTATGAACTCTCAAGAGTGCCTTCTGTTTAACCGAGTCTAAAATAAGCGCATTTAAGTATTCGGCTAGCGTTGAGACAGAGACTGTTTAGCACTTAAAGTTGAACTTGCATAGTCTTTACTCCCTAATCACATCAGTGTGTACATTTTACTCATACTTCATGATAGATATTTATATAGTCCAAAAACATATACATGTACATATATATACAGAAGTCTGCTGGAATAGGCTCTAGCAGACCCTTGTTACTCCGAATAAAGTAATAAGCGGTAAAGTAATATACAATATGTAGTGTAACCACTACACCACCCCGCAGGTGCAAGTGTACTTTCAACGCTACTTAAATATATATGTGCTTTATTTATATATGTGTTTTTACTTAATGATATATTACTCGTTAAGGTGTTAGCTTGCTGACCGGAAGAACATTGACACATGTGTCCCCGAGCAAAACCGTTTAACTAAACTGCTTTGTTGGATAAATAAAATAAAATAAAAAATGCATGGATTAAATTATGAATAAACTGCTCCTATAGTCATGCCCATCTGCTTCATTCCAGAGTTTGCTTGTATATTTTGTGTTCTCTTGGTAGTTTATCTAAAACAATACCATTATAATGCTAGTCACACCGTTTTTTTATCTGGACTTTTTTATATAGGAATGTCGAAGCTTTATTTTACTTTTACTGTTTTTTAAAACATGCTTCTCCAGCTTTGCTGGAAGGCATCTGTCATTACAGTATAACTCTTTGCTGAAAAAAATATACAGAACCATTACCTTGACGTGCGTGCACATTACTATTGAGACCTGCTTTTGTTATATGGATGACAGGCAGCAAGCATTCAGTCAACATCAAAATGGCAGATAGCACAACACCCCAGTTATAGAATTTAAGTTGCAAACAATAACATCCAACCCAGACATAGATTGTCAGAGTATAGGAAATGTTTAGTCGTTAACAAATTTAGAATTGCATCCATTATTTAGACAGCACAGAGTGGTGCAAGGCAAGCATTATGTCATCCAGTAATATGTGAAGAAATCAAACAATTTTTTCTAGGATTGCCTTTTTAAATTTGCTCTAAATCCTTTCTGAACAGGATATTTCACTGGCTTAACAACTGCTACCAGTATCCGAATGTCCTGTAGAATAAGGGATTCATTAATATTTACATTGCAGAGACACTACAGTGATTTGCAGGCCTTGATTAAACATGTAATATCTCTTACTAAGCATGCTCATTTTTGTATGAGCATGGTTATGCACTTATGTTTTTATTTTGTGATTAGTAACAATGCTCTATGTTTCCAATTGCATAATTATTGCCTTGCATTATCCAAGCGCTTCAGAAACTGCCTCAGGTGGAATGTTGAGTCTAAGCTTTTATATCAGGCTGTAGTGCATTTACCACTGCTGCTGAGTTGCACTCTAGCATTATGCTCAGATGCGATGCTCCAGTGGTGGACATGCCTTCACTAAAGTCTGCATTAAGATTTACGAATGAAACACATCATGGTCTGCCACTGTATTCAAAAGAAGAGAAGTGAGAAGTTTATTAATCTTTACAAGATGTGTGTGTGAAATATTCTATTTTCTAAGTTCCAATTAGACTTATCAGTGGATTTTTCCATAAAATGATTTTGTGACTTTGGATGCAAAACAAAATAACACAACTTCCTGTGGCTTTTACTTCTATATCTGCTGCTTATATCCATGAGATAGCAGAGAAATATGATGCATAGCCAGCATTTTCCAGCATAGGAAATGCTTTAAGCACAATGCTAACAGCATTATGCATCATTTAGGGCAAGGCTCTAGAAGTGCATGTAAAATATTCAGGACCACAAACATTTAGCCATTAATCATGTCCATCACTCAAGCCCATCAGTCCATCAGCGCTTAAGAAAAAAAAGGACTGCCACATATCCTAAAAAAACAATTTTAACTAATCTGAGATTACTCAAACTACACCAGCAGTGCTGTGCTGTTCTCTTGTTGTCAAGGGGCAATATCACAAATCAATTTCACACTGCATACTTTACTGTCTAACTAATTAAGCAGATTCAATAGAAAGAACATTAGCAAAATTATGAACATATTATTCATAGCATTATAAAAAAATTGCAAGATAAAAATAAAGAAGAGAACAAAAGTGGTGTTGTGTGGATAATTGGATACTCATGGTGTTATTGAGATTATACAGTGTGACATGTTTGATTAACAAGGTAATAATCAACTGGTTAAGCTTTACTTGTTCTGTAAAAAATATGTTGACAGTCTTTATTGAAAGGAAGCAACAAAGTAAAATAATAGCTAGAGTCATTTTTTTTTTGCACTAAAGCAGAGTTGTAATACACTTTTTATTTAACTACTTTACCTAAAAAAGCTAAAATACTCATTCATCCAAAAGTAAGAGGCTGGCCATAATTTATCCATGAAGTAGGTAATAATTAATACATGATGCTGTTTCTGTACCTTCCCTTTGTTCTTGTGAATGAGCAAATCAGAGATTTGTGAACTGCTTTGTGGGTCTACGGAAGTATAAGAAAACTAATCTTACAGTAAAATGAAATCTGTGCACATAACTGAGTTCAGATTACACAAACTGGTTACATTGCATGCAGTTGGACAAAAGAACATCCAAACTGCAAAATGAACAATTTCAAGGCTTGTTATGGAGCACAGAGAGACATATTTTTTGTTTTTGATAACGAGATGTGATTATTTATCATGAGAGATCCAATAATAATGCATAATAATGAGCCACAACCCAAAGAGGGGGTACAAAGAACCCTGTAGGCAGCAGGCAAGGAATATTAACTCACATAGCTTTGCAAGGCTTGAAGGGATTTAATGAAGGCTTTCGTACTCTCTGAAGTTCAAAGTGTGTGCATGTCTACTTCTGAGTGTGTGTGTGTGGGGGGGTTGGTGGTGGTGGTTAAAAGACATTAAAAGATTTTATTAATTGTATGACATACTGGTGACATTGAGAGACATTCTTGATTTTTTGTATATCATATTTTGTATGTCAGTTCTTGAAAAGCCACCCCAATGCTTGTACTATTTTTATAAACCAACTTTCATGTCTTGGTTTTGAATGTTCCCACACGTTGAGTGGGTTTCCTCTGGGTACTCCAGTTTTCTTCCACAGTACAAAAACATTAGGTTGATTGGTGACTCTAAAATAGCCCATAGAAGTGAATGTGAGTATGTGATTGTTTGTATGTGGCCCTGCAATGGACCTTTGTGCGCTGGGATAGGCTCCAGCAGACCCCTGTAAGCCTGAATTAGGGAATAAGTGGGTATATAAGATGAATGAATGAATAAATGAATAAATGCTTTTCTTTAGTAAGGGACAAGCTACATTTTAGTTTTTAAAGTAATTTACAGGATGGGGTGGCAAAGTAGTGTAGTGGTTAGCACAATCTCCTACAAGCAAAAAGGAGTTTTTCTGTGTGGTGTTTGCATGTTCTCCCTATTCTTAAGTGGGTTTACTCCGGTTTTCTCTTACATTTCAAAAACATGTACATTAGACTATAGGAGTAAGTGTGGATGTTGTTGTTTGTCTATGTATTTCTATGTATGTATGTAAATGTCTATGTGTGGTCTAAATCTCTGTGATAGGCTCTAGCAGACCCCTAAGACCCTGACTTAGGGAATAAGCAGGTAAAGAAGATGAATAAATAAATGAATAAATTTACACATGGCTAATAGGGTTACGATTCAAATAAAAAATTGCTTGTATTTAAGTATAACATAGGGTGTCTCATTTTCAATCAAATTTGGTTGTTAAATTTAAGGGTTTTTGTAATTGAATAGCATTTATTCAAACCATCCCACTAGCATTCTTTCAACACACATTCAGTTCTTACACTAATTAGTGTAATACACAAATACTTGCTGGCATCATCCGTTTGATTAGTTAATTTAATACCATCAGGTTCAGGCCAGGGCCAATTAGGGTTAAAAGGAAATCTCTTGTCATGCTCTAGCTGGTGAGCTCTGGATATTCATCCAGTCACAAAAGTTTCAGATCTGAAACAAATGTGAAGGCAAAAGTAGCAACAAGGGTGGGATTAATGAAATACATGGCTGGAGAGTGTCAGTGGAGTATCAAACCGATTGCACAATTTGTCAGTAAGTGTTCTCTGTGGTGCACAGTGGCCTGTCAGACATGTGACATCATGCATAAAAAGAGCAAAGTTTTTTTTTTTAAATTGTCCATTTGTATGATTATTATTTTCTTGAAAACATTTAATGTTATGATTTATCACAACTAGTACACAATCAGGCCAGTAATGGCCATAATTTCTACACAAGACCAGGATTTGAAAGATGAATAAAGGATTATGTGCAGCCCAGAAGAAAAAAATCCTGCTAAAATACATTTGTACATTTTGCTTCCTTTATTTGCTCTTTTATGTTTCAAAAAATGCAAATCTTTATTAAGTAATACCATTTACAGTCAGGTTTAAAAGCACCGGTATACACATTCTTCTAAAATACAAAAGTGCCCAATAGATCTTTTAGATTATATTGTTATACTTGTATATATAACAAATTTGCTTTAAGACATACACAATAAATACTTATTAATTTTTAGTCCTTTTTCAATTATATATAGTAAATGAAGTACTGTTCCTACATTGTTTAGACAGTGTTAGTTTTGTACATTTTCGTCCTTCTTTGCCTCGCAACTAAAAAAACCCAATAAATTTTCATGCTTCTATTTAATAAAAGCATAAGAAAAATGTAGTTGCATCCAGAAAGCATAATTTTATTGTTTTACACCATGCAGCTCTCTCTTTCTTTATCTGTAGCTGTGCAGAAGCTAGGCTTTCGGGCCATTCTATGATCTTTTCCAGAAGTGTGTCAGTCATGCACTGTGGTATGTCTTGACACTAAGAGTAAACAAGGAATGAAAGAACAGCTGTTCTTACACCTGAGCATGTTGCACTGGTGTTCTGGAACAGCAGAGCGTGAAGTTTCTATATAGTGAAAGGAGTAAACATGATTACACATAACACACAATCTTATTTTAATACCAACTTTGATGTTGCATTTCAGGAGCAAACAGTTTCACACCTGTCACACACAACCAACACAGTAAAAGAATGCTGTCTGAATAAAAAATAAAATAATCTTATTTTAGGTGAAGCTTCTCTATCTTTTTACTCTCTTTTATTAACTTAACTCCATTTTTGTATTAAATAATTTGCTTATTTTGATATGAACCTTTCACTGGATGATAAAAACATCACATATACACAAGTATACAGACACATGCCAAAATTAAGCATATGGTGAGAAATCAGGACTTTTTAAAAGATATCTCAGCTCCTGACTCTTCCATGTGGGTGTTCTCTCATTGTCTTTCCCGCAGGGGATGCTCTTGTTGTGTTGCGGTGGAAGGTTGATCTCTGAGATTAATAAAAAGCATAATCTTATTCCACAAAAAACTCTTTAATCTACTTAATGCGATAAATTTGAGTAGTTTGATGCAGATTCAAGTTTGTATGTTCCTATATGTCTCAAAGTGTGAGTTCCTTTTCATAAATCCCCAAAAGATACTGACATTTTGTTTCCTAATGGTTTGTGCAAACTTGCCACATTTATAATTGGCATGCAAATCAATAATACCTGTTAGATTCATTGTTGAAATAAAACCTTTGTAAAAATATCAAATATTATATATTTTATATCTTGTCACTTTCAAGTGAGGTTATTTTGCAGTGTAACATCAATTTATTATTGATACTCTAAATTGAACCATTTGTTGCTCCAAACCAATTAGATTATGTTCTGAGGTATACAAAGGCTATCTGCACTATAGGCTGCACTATAGGGAAATCTGTGTGTTGTTCCCCTCTGAAGACCCTATCACTTTTCCACAAACAACTACAGCATATAAAGTAATTCATTTACAGTAACAGATTTGTCCTTGTCATGGTTGCAGTGAATCTGGAGTCTATCCCAGAAATACTGGCTTTAAAACTGGATTACACACACACACATACACTATCCGCATCTATTGAATATCCAATCCTACTGCTCCTCTATTCCTTGAAAAGAGCAGATTAAATTTTAAGACAACATTTTCCTGCTTTTTTAAAGATTTCCGTGACCAATGTTATGAAAATATAGTTTATTTAGCAATTTTGTTAGAATCAATTCTTCTGCCATTATTTACACTCTTAAAATATATGAGGATTTGCTTTCATTTACATTTGCATCTGGCATTTGTGTTTTTGGTTGCACACTTTTTTCATCATTAATGCCGTTTTACCATTATTTTGTTAACTGCATATGCTATTTAAAAAACACTGTGAAAGAACCAAAACATGCAATGTTTTTAATAAATTTAAGGGGATTGGTACACAGGGCCATTGTCATGATGGAACAATGTTTCATGAAGTTCGGGGAAGAAACCTGCTTGTATGGTCTTAGCAAAGCTATATAGTGTAATACTGCATACCTACATAACAAAACACTTGATACAACTGCATTCATGCTCATTAGGCACAAACTTATAAAATTTCACTGTTACTGCATTCTGATTTAAAACAATGTCTATTGTTAAAAGTACTACAGAAATACAATGTAAGTAAATTACCATTACATTAATTCATTTTATTCTTTTATACCTGTTTATTCCTTAACTCTGGGTTAAGAAGGCCTGCTGGAGCCTATCCCAGCGCACAGACATGGGTACACCCTAGACAGATCGTCAGTCCATCGCAGGGCCACACATAGACAA
Source organism: Sisor rabdophorus (assembly GCA_026260075.1). Lineage (NCBI taxonomy): Eukaryota > Metazoa > Chordata > Actinopteri > Siluriformes > Sisoridae > Sisor > Sisor rabdophorus. The sequence continues at coordinate 3,620 of JAOTQW010095745.1, read as the reverse complement.
ACAACCACACACATTCACATTAACTCCTGTGGGCAATTTAGAGTCACCAATCAAACTAGAGTTTTTAGACTGTGGAAGAAAACTGGATAACCCAGAGTAAACCCACGCAAACGCAGGGAGAACATGCAAACTGCGCACAGAAAGACCACTTGCCCGGGAACCGAATCCGGGACTTTCTTGTTGTGAAGCAACTGTGGTAACTGATATGCCACTGCGCCAACCATTAAATTAGTTGTAATTTTAAATTGTTTTTATCTTTATACTTACATCTATAGAGAGCATGCTATATATATATATATTTTATTTAATTGGTAATGTCCTAATTTCTTACCATAAATTATCAATTTAGCTTAGCAATGCTATTTTGGTTATCTTTACACTCATTTCATTAGAATCCCTTTAAAACTTGCAAAAATGTGCTTATAGACTAATACGAAAATTTTCTGCGGTTGAGTATTTCTGTTGTGTTATGACTTGATTTTGTTGTGTTACAAACTTATGTTTTCTTTGTATATGTCATTGTGTTGTGCACTACTGGTAATATTAATTACTTGCTTGTGAAAGGTTTACAACAATCAACCTCTTAACCATTAGCCTGGTGGTTAAAAATAGCAGTAAATGACGGCTGTGCTGAATGAAACCTTGTTCAAAAGGTGCAACATTTCCTAAGGAATTGCACAAAAAATTCCTATGCTTTTATACTGGCCTAGATCCATAGGAAGGGCTAAGTTTGATACGAAAGCAAGAACTTATTGTAAGTGTCAGCTAGAAATAAAGATGCCAGCAATATCATACTAACATTAGTTCGGCAATGCGTAAATAACAGCAAAAGTGAAAGTTTATTAACTAAATCAACTGGATGCCATAGTTCATGCATTCCACACCGCTTAACATCACAGTAAATATAGGTGAAAGGAATTGTACAACTGCCTTGTTCATAAAACACAGCATAGAACATTTGTGGAAGACTGAAGCTGTTGTTATCACTGTGGTGGCAAAATATTCTATTGACATTGCTCCTAAAGAAATAGAAAAGATACTTTACTGTGATGTTATATCTGGAAAATGTAAAGCATGACAAAGGTCAACCCTAAAAATATTAATATATATTCATGTAAAGCTGAAAATGTGTATTAAATTGCATTCACATTAACAGTATTAATGTTTGCAGTGTTAGTATCCGTTAACTTTAAATAAACATTAGACTATACAAAATTCATCACATACAGCATTTTAAAAACAAGAAGGGTCACCCAAAATCTAAAGCAGTACATTGTGTGCAGTAAACAATTATATAGGCTATCCAAGCGCACAAAAGGCGAAAGGCAGCGGTACACACTGTCAGGTCGCCAGTCCTTCGCATAGCTGTATATACAAGTTGTACACCATAAATAACAGGTGAAAAACAGGACAAAACATGTACAGAATAAACTACTTATTTACATTCGTGGCAGATGCACATATTCAGAGTGACTTACATTTAACTTTTTTATACAACTTAGCAATTGTGAGATGTATACGTTTTTGCATAAAACTTTTATATAATAAATTAACCCACATTTTTGTCTCTCTCAGTCACTCTATTTCTCTTTCTTTTTCTGCTGCTCTTCATTTTATTTCAGAGTGATTTCAATTTATCTATATTTGTATCACCCATATGGCCCAGCAGTGGCAGTCAAACCCACAATCTTTCTATTACTTCTTTCCCTAGTTGTCACATTACCACTTCCTCTTCTTGCTCTTTACATTTAAATGTACATTTACAGCATTTGGCAGACACCCTTATCCAAAGCAACTTACAACTGAGCAATTGGGGGGTTAAGGACCTTGCTCATGAGCCCACAGTGGTGGCTTGGTGCTGCTGAAGATCGAACCCTGGTAACAGTCCAACACCTTAACCACTGACCCCCCTTCCCCTTGCTCTTGTCTTTATGCTCTATTGCGTCCGTCTGTCTCTCATTCTCTCAGTTTGTTATCCTTGTGCGGCTATAGAAAGGTGTCTATCCATCTGATTTATTACAAAAATTCTCACAGCAGTTGGAAAGATAAACACAGGTAAGGGGCATGCAGTATTACAAAGACACTTTTTGGGCCATACAAGATTACCTTACTACAGCATAACAGCAGAATAGGCAAACACAGTGCTTCATCCCGAATCCTACCAACCAGGCCAAAGACCTAATGCTTAATAACCCATGTAAAAAATTGTTACATTCTAATGCACAGCTTTTATTTCTTCATGTGTTATACGAATAATGTCATTATTATTATAATGCAGTTGTAAAGGTTTAATTGGAAAACAGTAATAATTAATTTATTCTAGTGCCAGTAAAAATAGCAAAACAAAGACATGTTTTTTTTATCCTGTAAGGTTTTATATGAATTATACAATAATAAATAATTATTTGTTTTTACTATATTGATAGTAGTAGTAAGTATAGTAATAATTCTATCATTAATAATTATTTCTCTATCTTTGAAATAATTGAACAATATTCTTTTTAAACATTAATTATTATTTTACCTAACATATATGTCATGGACACTCTTATATACACATCTATTGTATTTTAGTCACTCTGTTACATTAGCCATAGACATTTTTTCTTTTTGCTTTTAGAGAGAACTGGATCTAGCATGTATGCATCATTTATGTTGTTAACAAGTGCTTAATAAAAATCTAATTTAGCAGTTTTGCATTTGATTTATTCCACTGATAAACTTAATGATGGCGTCAGAGTGGTAAAGCCAGAGGAGCTCCAGGCTCCCTGCATCGATCCTAGGCTCAGGTTACTATCTTCAAGCATCATTGTGACTTTCTTTCTGTGACTCCCCAGTTTCCTTTTACCAACTTAAATAATGCATTCTATTGAACACCTAATTAATGAAATTCAATTTTATTTGCAAAGCGTTCTTAAGCATTGAAAACACATTTACAGAAACATAAAAGGTAATGAGAGCTGATAAATATTTTTTAAAGATATATATTTAGCTCAATGCCTATGATCAAACTATGTTGCTTATGATTTCAATTTAATTTCAATTTCTATTTTTTTATGTCTTTGAGCAAAAAAAATTGTATAATTCAAAATTACATTATTTATTGAGTTATTTTTTAGTTCATTTTTTAGGCATTTATGCCTTTACTAATAGGACAGGACAGAGAGATAAGCCGGGCAATCGAACCATCGTTTTTACAATGATAATAGTAAAATAAACACTCAAGTCTTATATTAATTCATGATAAAAGGCCAAGCCTTTTATAGTGAGTTAGATAGGACCCAAACTAGAATCAAAACTGGGTCACCAGAACGCAATGGGGCATGTGATTGCCGGCAATGATTCATTCTAGGTAGTTTATTTTGCTACTAATAATTAAAACAGTTATAAAGGGCTTGACATTTATCAATTACTAAATATATGAATTGTTTATTTATTTTTATTAGTGTCAATGTTTATCCTTTATAACTAATAATTAGCTATGATAGCTTAAATCCCAGCCTATCCCAGCACACATTTTGTATGGAGTTTGCATGTTCTCCTCGCGCTCGCGTGGGGTTTTCTCTTGGTACTCTGGTTTCCTCCCACAGTCCAAAAACATGTGCATTAGGTTAATTGGT
>JAOTQW010095688.1:0-10530 GCA_026260075.1 Sisor rabdophorus | reverse complement strand
ACCTTCTTGTTGTGAGGCGACGGTGCTAACCACTGCGCCACCGCGCCGCCCCAACCGAAAAAATCAGTTAAAGAAATTTTCATTCTACTTCCACTTAAATTATTTTAAATCTATAACCATTTCATTTAAAAATGTCTTTAATAGATTTTTGTAATATAAGTATGTTTGTCTTCTTCCTATTACTATTATTTATTCATTCATTTTATTTCCCAGATCTCTAAAAGGATGAACACATGTAAAAGGGCCACACATGTAAAATAGAACCACCAATCAGTCTAACATACAGTTTTTGGACTGTGGGAGAAAACTGGTGTACCTGGAGTAAACCCACTCAAGGGGAGAACATGCAAACTGCACACAGAAAGGCTTCTGCCCAGGAAATAAACCAGGGCCAGTGCTAACCACTCAGCCATCATGGTGCCAGTTATTATTGTTTTATTACATTTACATTTATGCATTTGGAAGATTTTTATGTATTTTAGTCATTTTAGTCACTTTTTTAACTGCTGCATTTTGTTGTGTGCTTTTACTGATATCATAGAATGCAAAACTTTAGCAAAAAGAAAAAATAAGAAAAAATAAGACTTTATAGTGCCTTATTGCATAACAGCTTTAAACATGTACAACTTAAAGCAACTGGTTTAGTTTTTTATTTGTCTCTATTAAGACAAGAGCAGGCCATCGCTTTAGAATGAAACTTACCTGTAAATGATTCCCCGTCTATGCAGGAAAAACAAGCCTAAGGCAATTTCAGCAGCATAGAACCTGCAAGCACAAATACAACTATGATCAGGCATTACCATTAGAAATGGAAATCCAAAAGCCGAATTAAACTTTTATTGCTTTCCTAACACTAGTCACCTTTATCAGTTAAGAACTAACAGCGTTCATATAAAAGCAACAGGTACAACAGCCAACACCAGAATGGTTGGTGGTTAAATCTGAATGAATGTAAGACAAATAATTTTGTATTAACATATTGAAATGGAGGAATACGATTTTACAGTGCTTGCATATATACACACTCTCACAAAAAATAACACATGCACACACAACAAGTGGAAAGGGTAAACTGGGAAACCTGGTGAGAAGCCATGAAAACAATTTGGGAAACATAAAACTTAGATATAATCTATAGACCTGAAGCTCTAGGGAAACAAAGATCAGTGTGCTATAAGGTTAAATACTGCAACATACACAAACAAATTAGTGATAAACTTCTAGGCTGCTGGAATGTATACCTTTCTTTACCTTAAGAAGTCTGCACTTTCTGTGCCTCAGATAATGACTCTGCAGTATGTAAAAATATTTACTTGCACTAATCATTTTTACTATATAACAATACGCTAGGTATTTGTACTGTTATTTTTATTCACATTGTTTATCTGAAATCAAACTGAAGTAAATAAAGTATTTAATATACCCAAATAAAAATTGTAAAAGTTGTATTTTATGATTTTTGTAGATTAAAAAAAGAGAATATAGCTTAAATTATTTATATATTAATAAATAAGACATACACAGCCTGAGGCTCTTTAAACTTTCCCACTTGCTGGATGTGATACATCAGGTCTCCTCCGTTTATGTACTCCATCACAAAGTAGAGTCGATCCTGCAAATAATGTTAGAGAGGAAATCCACCTCAATAATAACATTAACATTCAATTTATTTGTATGTGTTACCAAATACATGTTTGAATATTTTGTATACTTCTGTTATACATATTTTTTATATTTTCATTAACTTTTTTATTTCTGTTTAGCATTAATGAATACCAAAAATAGGATAAGAAAAAATAATACATTTTATGATATACCGTACATGCGCACGCGCACACACACGCACACACACACGCACACGCACACACACACGCACAAACACACACACACACACACACACACACACACACACACACACAAGCTGACCTTGTTATTATAATACTGATGAATTCCTTATATATACATTTGAAGCAAAATCTTAAGAAGAATTTAGAAGAAAAATGTCATTTAAAATTATAATTATAAAAACAGTGAAGGCAAGTTATCAAGTTTTTCTTTAAATATTGACCTAGTGCAGGACATTTGTGAGACAAATATTCTCTATTATGCATTATGGTGCTATAATGGGCAAGAACTTTTTTATAAACAATGGGCAAGTCCTTTATAAGTGACAGCACCAAATTGGATTTGTAACTTTTATATTCGTGCAAAAAAATATTTTGCAATTATTTAATTTTATGTAAATTATCTGTAGTCCTCAGCTTTCATCTCCTTTGCTTCATGTTCTTTCACTCCATTTCTTACCACTGTCTGAAAGCAGGAATGGAGCTGGGTGAGGCATGGTGGCTTGTCTCTCAATGCCAACACCCTCTTCTCCACCATAGTGCACTCCACATCATCATCCTGGATCACAACATCCTTTTTCAGGATCTTAATTGCATACAGCTCCTCTGTTGATTTCATCTCAGCCAGCATGACCTGCAAAGAGAACACAGACGCCAACAATAATCATTATCATCACAATATCATCATCACATTATCATGTTGCTAACTTTTTTTTAAACAGTAATTATTTGCAAAATTATTATACACATAGCACAACAGAAACAGGTGTACTGTAAATGACAAAAATAATTTAGTTTTACATTAAATTTTTTATTCTTGTATGTTTGTTATGGAAAAGTATTTGACTGTACATTTTAAAATCTATACCTGAAAATAAACATTGTTTAGTGTTTTATATATACACAGAACATCTTTTTATTCTGCCTAAAGAGGAAGTCATGTTAACACTTTAAAAGTTAAATATGCAATTAACAAAACAAAACCATAAATAGCCATAAAAATAGCCATACTTTTCCACTCTTAGCCATACAGTCATATATTAAATTATCAAAACATTAAAACTGTATTTAAATGTAACAAAATTTTCACACGAACTATTCTTAAAGTGTGATTCTTTTATTGTTTTACCTTTAGCTCCTTCTGGTGGTGGTAGTGGTGGTGGTGGGGGGGGGTTTACCCTAATTTCTAAATCCAAATACTTAAATTCTGAATTCAATTACTTAATTTCTAATAATAAACCCATTTTTTTTTACAATCACTGATTCTAGCTTCTTTTTTTAATATGTGCATGGTAACTTTAACATTATATTTTTTTTATATTTAACCAGTAGTAATGATATGTTATTGACTATTTGAAAGTCATGTATTGCATGCAGTTTCATTTATCAGTTTGACCCTCTATTACCTTTCCAAAGCTGCCCTTTCCTAGAAGTGCCAGGAAGTGAAAATCATTAAGTCGAACTCTGTCCATGTTGCTGGAGGGAAAACTAAAACGCCGATGGTCAGATGGTGTGATCACTTTCTTGCCTGGGCCCAGTTTAGCTTTCTGTAAAATAAGAGATTTTAAAAAGGATAAGAATCTATTTAGCTTGTGAAGAGGATACAAACAAAAACTCCTCAATTCTTACAGTAAAATGGGTAGTTGATACACCTTCATATTTGTTAAAGTGAAACTGATAAGATTCAAAACTAAACCAAGTAGTATTTGCCATTATTACCAGTGTTGCCGGATCACCAACAATGGAGTCTCTGCACTTGCACTTGTAGCTACATATTAGTCATTCATTAGCACATTTATTTAACCGCAACTCTCTCACACCTGTCTTGTCTACACACATACCAGATTCAAGTCCTGTTCTCCCTCTTTTATCTAAATTAAAAGTTAAGTACTAATTTCTCTTATTGTTAATCCCCGTCTCTTTCTGACAACTGACAACTATAGCCTTCTTTTTAGCTTCAACAAGACTGGCCTTCAGTCTACTTCGTCTCTTACATCAACAAGTGAAATTCTAAATTGTCCTTTTTTTATAAATGAGTCTAAAATTAAGTAAAAATTAGCTTAATAAATATTGAAACTGTTTTTTAATTATTAAAATTATTATAATCATAAATAAGAACATAGACAATTAAACATGGTGCAAAATACATACCCTGAGCAGTATTGCTTCGATTAAAGTTAATTCAAGTTAATAACTTGTTGTCATACCCATTGACATAGGGTTGTTATACACAGTGCATACAGCTAATTATTAATTAGTAACATCACTTTAAAGTGTATTGTCCATGAGGAGTTTTTTTTTGCCAAATACTGAAACTGATTCTTCTTTCCATAAATCCTAAATCCTATTCTTATAGTATTTCTGCATCCTTAGAGGTAATATTGTGAAATAATATTTCACAAAGAAGAAGTGAGAATGATTCATAAATATAATTCATAGGATATTAAAATTAAAAAATTTGATGTATTTTTATATAGCGGCCCTAAATTTTCTATATCTCGCCACAACGATGTTAGTAAAATCCTTCCACAGCCTCCAATCATACCCACCACTTCCTAACACAAGATTTCTCTTTTTCTGTCATTAATTCCCCGCCCCCCACTTTGTTTTCTATTCACATGGCTTTACCAACAAAGAACACTTTGTTTTTAGTTTATTTCATTAGACTATGCTTATGAACTGACTAGCCATAACATTAAAACTACTGAAAGGTAAAGCTTTTAAATGGTACCTGACATTAAAACTACTGACAGGTAAAGTTTTCAAATGGTACTTGACATTAAAACAACTGACGGGTAGATTTTTCAAATGGTACCCGACATTAAAACTACTGACAGGTAAAGTTATCATCTGATAACTGACATTAAAACTACTAACAGGTAAAGTTTTCGAATAGTACATGTCACAAGGTGGTATATGCTAGTAAAAAAGTTTTTGTGATGGACTGGTTCAAAGCATCTTCAATATGAGCAGGTCTTGTGGTATAGTTGTTACAGGTTAGTACCTGTACTACCAGTGACAGAAAACACAACATGCATGTGAATGTGTCACCGAAGAAGCCTAAAATGAATCAGTATTTAAAAATAATAGTTTGGGAACACAGTATTAGTGTAATCCCTACAAGAGAATAAAATAAAATATACAAGGACTAGTAGAAAAAAGTAAACAATTGTCTTACAGAAGGTTTCAGTTCATGTGCTCGTTAAAGACGACAACACAAACTTGCCCTCTAGTGTTGCACCTGCGTAAGTGCATCTTCCATAGACATGCTTCAGCAGTCAATCATTTTGTATTCATTACAAAGATTATTGAACAAAAGGTAGAAATACTACAGTGCTTTATTATTTGTGCATGCATATGAAGGCATGCTTTATTTTATTGCAGTGAGTGATTTCTGTAAAAAGCATGCTGCAGACCACTTACACACACGGTATATTACAATATTACACGTTAATATAGCTTTTGCCGGCTACCTCTTTACTAACCGTTGCAAGTGTGGGTTTGTGTAAATGCAAATTAAATAAATATTAATAACTGACAAATAGAGCATCTGTGTGTGTCAGTTCAAGTGAAGGAGTTTGGACATGCAGAGCAAACCTGTAAAAATCAACAACTGCACCAATTATTGTAAATCTGATTTCTATGTATTGGCCACAGCCACAAACAAAAAAATCAGAGAGGGTAGGAAAAGATTAACAAGGTTAAACCGACAGGAATAGGGAACAAGCAGAGAACAGAAAGCACTACCTTTAGGAAGTGGATATTTAGCTGACAGGCCTACAAGAGAGGAGAAAAACTGCAATGTTAGTTCTTAATATATGTCTGTGTTCTCTACTATATTGGAGCAAGTACTAAAAAGACAGTTTAAAGATTGTTCAAATGGATTACCTAATGTAGTTTTACTGAATATGAATATTAATATAATAAGTGCCTAAGCCCTAGAAATTTATATTACGCATATGCAGAAAAAGTAATCAATGTTTAAAAGGTTAAATGAGAATAGTTTGATTATTTTGGGGGCCATAAATCCATCCATGATAGGAGAAAGCTTTAAGGCAGTGGTTTTCACCAGGGCACACCCCAGTACCCCCTTTTTGGTGGGGCACAAAAAGATTAGAAAATGGGCACAAATTCCACAGTTAGGTATTAATTTTCATTTTCATTTATTTGTAATTATAATGCGCAAAAAATGTATTCATATATATTGAAATGTACTTATTTATTCAAAACATAAAAAAATAAAAATATATTAAAATAATAAAAAATATTCCTTATTTCTTTGTTTACAGGATTTTCTCCATTTGCGTTCTGTTTAAGCAGGAAAGGCGGTCAGTTTGGTTAAATGATAGCTGAAATCCTCGGCTATATGTAGGTCTTTTATTTAGCTGGATTTATAAAAATTATTTACTCATATGTATAAAACCTGGATGTATTTACTTTGTTAAATTGTTAAATTGTTAATTTAACAATTTCAAATTATTAGTTTGTCTAACTATTGTATAGATATTGTGTATACACAACAGGTCTGTAAAGAACAAGACAACATTTGGATTCCTGTATATATTACAAAGTGTTGCATTACTTCCACTACTATGTTATTACTGTAGCTATTACTAGCCCCTGAGATGTATTTATGTACATTTAACAAAACAGAGAGGCATTAAATATACACATTTAAAACAGTGAAACACAAATCCTCTTCCAGGGAAATTTCTCTTTCAGATCCTGCGTTTCACTCACAGTGGGAACACACTAGGCACAACATCCAAAAAATTATCTCAGCTTTATCAGAACAATTTGAAGTCGCCGCTTTAAACAATTTGCTAGCACATCCTTTGCCAGGTCTTGTTTCCATGGTAATGGCAGTGTATTGTGCAGGCGCCTCAACGTTTTTAATACCACAGTAGAAAAGTGTAGAGAGAATTAGCACATAAACAAAAAAAGCATCTGCAGTAGTGTAGATATTGTTTTCTCTGGGATGTTATTGTACAGGATAAAAGCACCTTGTAATATGATGCTCGTGTATCAAAGCAGAAAAAAATTGACTGAGCTATTCTTTTGTATGTTGTCTGTAGATACATACTATAACACACACTACAATGACTTTCAGGTCTTTCTGCTTTGCTGCACATTTGCTGCCGAATTGTATATTCGCTGTAATATACACTGTCAAATATCACAGACCTTTTAATACAATCTTTGAATTACAAACTGGTTGAGTATGAATAAGAAGGAACTCATCTTATGTGTTCCAGTATCAGCAAGCATTATTTGGAGAAGTGCTTTAATAAGGGCAATATGATTAAATATTCTAGCATTATTGCAGCATTATTATATGCATGGTGTACTGAAGTATTAGTAATTCTCTTTAACTGAGCTAGGACTCTAAGCTTTATATAGACATAGTTTTATTAGATGTGTTGAAAAATTAATGTTATAATCAGATATCCCTATTACTTAATCCATTTAGTGTATCCTTCAATGATTATTACAGCATGACAGTTCTAATATATCCTTCTGAGGAAAGCCACTGATCCTTCTGTACCCAAATCCGCATGCAAATGTCCAAGAAAACATGGAAAATTAAGGTACACTATATTACCAAAAAATTGTGGTCACCTGACCATTAGATCTATATTTGGTTTCTTCACAAATTGTTGCTACAAATATGGGAGCACACAGTTGTCTACAATGTTTTTGTATGTTGTAGCATTACATTATTCCTTTACTGGAACTAAGAGACACCAACAGCATGACAATGACCCTAAGAACAAAGCACACACATGCTGTGTTATTAGAGTGAAAAAACAAAGTACTAATCTTAACACCACTGCACACATTTCACTAATACTTTTGTAGCTGAATAAAAAGATATCCCACATTCAAGCTCCAAATTGCAGTGGAAAGTCTTACTAAAAGAGTGGATATTAATCAAATAGCAAAATAGTAATCAAACAGCACAAATTAAAATCGCATGCGTTTGTGATGCTCAAATAACCATAAACTTTTGGAAATAAAGTGTATTTTTCAATACTCATTAATACTTTATATTAATAATTCTCATTATTAATATTTATTGACTTATATACAAATGTGTGTTTATATTTACTGCAGGTAAAAGTTATCATGCCTATTTGAATCTACAAAATTTTGTGATGCCATTTACAGGGATTAATTGGACCTAAAGATTTTTATTTTAAAAGTTTCTACTTTTAAGTTACTGTAAAATTAGAACAAAACATTGAAGCCTTTTCAATAGCAGTAAGTGTTTAGAAAATATCATTGTTTTCTGCCTGTATTTGCCTGTTTGTTTGTTTAAACAACACATATTTACAATAAATGTCATATATTTAGTATAGTAAATTGCTTTGAAGTAATCTTTTAGTGTAGACTGAATCAATATAACTAGCGGATCTAGCTGTTAATGATTCTTTTTATTTTAAAGCATTACCCAAATGTGACATATGAAAATGAAAACTATAAAAAAAAGTATGTTAATTGACTTTTTGGACATAATATCCAAGTAATATTAGCAGTACAGACCTATTTTATTGGGAGTAGCTACTCTCACCTCAAACTTCTGCCTTAGTTCAAAGTTGATTTCATCCACGTCTGCAATCGGAACGTTGTAGTATTCCCCTTCTTCCTGGTTCAGCAGCTTGTACCTGTACACAGAGAGGCTGAGTTATTTATTTTGCATAAATATCTTTATCCAAAGCTGAGTGAATACATTGATAGGAAGATGTTAGCAATAGAGCTACCAGGTAGAAGGCAAAGGGGAAGACCAAAAAGGAGGTATATGAATGCGATAAATGAAGACATGAAGTTAATGGGTGTGAGTGAGAAGGACATAAAGAATAGGACTAAGTGGAGACAGGTGATTTGCTGTGCCGACTCCTAAATGGGAGCAGCCAAAAGGAAAAGAAGAAGATATTTATCCAAAGCTTCTCACTGACGAAATTCACAATTCAAATTTAGAAAATTAAATCAGAATCTGAGCTACTAATCTTAAAAATGCTCTTACATATATTCATAAAATGTAATGAATAAGTACATTATAGTTGTAAAAAATATCATAGTGACTTCTTTATATGTTGAAATAATGTATTATTTAAATTTATTTCTTATTATTATGTAGAATTACTGAATTTTGTTAATATTTTTATCATTAATCATTATACCATGATTTGGTGCCGACTGTTTTTTGTGATAATAGCATGTGTCTCTGCCCACCCTTTACAGTGTGGGCAAACATTTGTATGTCTGCCATTGACAAAAAAAAATTAATCAGTATGTAATTTCAATGATAGTTTTATTCTCTCAGTGAGAGACAGAATAACAACAAAATCATCTATGAAAACACATTTTAAAAAAGTAAAAAATATATTTGCATTTTATAGTGTGAAATACCCATATTTAATAACATCTGGGGGATCCCATATGCCTATTATTTCACTGTATAGATGTGGCTTCCCTTGGCAACCCTATGTGGTTGGTCAATTATACATACATTTTAAAACTTTTATTTGGAAGAGGTAGCTTTTGCAGTGTATTTATTATTTGAATGATTTTCCATTGTTATCCAGCAGTAATTGATCTCCCCTGCAAAAGCTTAGCAATTTATTTTAATAGAAGTGGTCAGTGAGCGTGCACAGAACACTGAAATTGGCAGCATCAACAGTGCTTTGGTAGGCATTTTTAAAAACTTATTTAATATTTATTATTTAATTTGGGTGCATAATAAATTCCCTTTAGTAAATGTGAAAGTTTAGATATAAAAAATAAAAGATATAAAAAATTAAATTTAAAAATGTTTAATTGCTGTTTTTGTTAATGCCATCAGGCTTGAAGACTGTTCAAATACGATTCAATAAAAAGTGTAGAAATGATAAGAAATGTAATAAAAAAAACACTGTTTAAACTGAATCTGGTAGATGGTGTTATGAAATGAAGCTTTCAAACTGTTTACACTAAGATGCGAAGAATTCTCTGATTTCTATCATATTATCATATTTTAGTGCCAGATATCGAGGTTATAGCCTTTTGCCTCATTAATACGCTTCTACAGAAGCCACAGAGATAAGTAGGTCTTGTTTTAATAATGACTTGGAGATAAACCCATCTTTGCTCATCCTGTTGTCATGGCAACCGAGTCATAGTTAAAGCCCTAGAAAGACAAGGATACTAAATATTCCTTTAGACGATAGAATTTAATAAAAGTAAAACTTTTTTTAAGGAAAAATATACAATTTAAATACTATTAAATTATAGATACCTTAAAAGTATTTATACCCCTTAAAATTTTCACATTTTGTCACCTCACAACCACAAACATAGATATATTTTATTGATGTAATAGACCAACACAAAGTAGCACATACTTGTGAAGTAGAACAAAAATTATATAAGGGTTTTAAAATCTTAAGCAAGTAAAAATCTGTGTAGTGTGCATTTGTTTTCAGCACCAGTGCAGCAATACTTTGTAGAGCCAAAGTTCACTGCAATCACAGCTGCAAGAATTTTGGGTTATGTCTCTACCACCTTTGCGCATATGACATTTTGCCCATTCTTGTTTGCAAATAGCTTAAGGTCGGTCAGTTTCAAGAAACAGCAGCAGGTGGACTGATTAGATGGAAGGGGTGGCCTAGTGGTTAAGGTGTTGGACTATTACCAGAAAGACCGGGGT
>JAOTQW010095530.1:0-10540 GCA_026260075.1 Sisor rabdophorus | reverse complement strand
ATTTTATTTGTATACCACTTTTTACAATGGTTATCAACGCTGCTTTACATATGCAAAAATTATCATGCTCATCATGTTTTTCAATTGGAACTAAGGCATCAGGAAGGGCCCAAAAGATCCAACATGGAACAGTGATTTTTAATTTCCGGATTTTCCAGATTTTAATTTTTTTTTTAAAAGTCTCGACTATTTGCAGGCTATGCCATAGACATTATTTGTCTGGGAAAGTTTTCCCAGATTTTGCCCATTGGCACAACGCCTTATCATCTTTAAAAAAAAGTATGTCATTATCATCTTTGGTGTCCAAAATTTTCATATAAACTGGTGCATATATTAAATTTGAAAGGACTGTCATTTTTCCTATACCTTTACCTGACATACAACCCCATATGATAAACACATTTGCATGTTTTCTTTAGGCTGTTATCTTTATAAATTTTATTGCAATGACACCAAATAAAAGTTCCAGTATCATCACCCTGCCCAATGCAGATACATGATTCATCCCTAAGTACTCTCATCCTATCATCTATAGTCTATGATTTCTTTTTTTTAGCCCACTAAAACTTAGTTTTTTTCTTTTTAGATTGTGTTTAATGTTTCTGCTTTTAATGCATATTGCTTTAGGTTTTCTGTCTTGACGCTTTTACTTCTCCCTTGATCTACCAGTACGAGTCTCTTTTACAACCTTAGCATTTGATTTGTACTTGGTCCAGATTGGAGTCACAGCTGACTGAGAACAACAAACATCTTTTAGAACATTCCATGAGGATTTACCTTCTTTGTGAAGTTTTATAATCCTCGGTTTGTCTCATCTCTCGTGTTTCAGCCATGATTTAAGTCAATGAACTTTGTTCAACAGCTCAATCTGGTGTGCAATCACTCTTTTTTAACTGTAGACTATTTTGCAGTTGTAAACAGATACGGGTATTTGTTTTAGAACTGCATAGAACTTTGTGCAAAGTTTTAAGCTTCAGTGATTCCATATAATTTTCCCCAGATTTGTTTGATTCCATATTTTGTTTCTCTGTTTGAGCTGAAAAAACAGTTGCAATTGACCACAGTTTTCTTTCTTTAATATTTTTGTAAGTGTAAGTGTGTTTTGTAAGTTGGCTTGTTAAATAAAAATAGTTTTGTGGCATGTCTATGCTTGTTTGTTTTTTTTTTTTCAAAATTAAACATTTAAAATGAACATCGTCTAAGAGTGAACATTTCATACCTTTTTGCAAGGAGTTGTAATAGCAGCTGTCTGTCTGTCTAAAAATATGTATGTTAGGTAGATTGGTAAATTTTTTCATGCAAATAAAAGTGAGTATGATTGTGTGTTTAGCCCTGTGTTAAACTAGCAACTTGGCCAGGATGTACCACACCTATCTTTTCAGAGAGCTGGGATATGCTCCAGCAGACCCCTGTGATGAATAAATGAAAAAGTCTATCTTTCCTAAAATTCCAAAGGACACATCAAAGAATATATTTAAAGGTATATTTATATATTTAAGGTATTTAAAAAGACGTTTCAAAGACTGATGGTGACTCGGAAGTTGATTTCAGCCCAGAGATAATTTTGATCTTTACATTTAGCATTTGGCAGACGCCTGTATTCAAAATAATTGCCAAAATTTCTTCAAATACATTATACTATGGAAATATAGAAAGAGCAACATTATACAAAGAATAAGAGAATCAATTAAATACATGTGTTAAGTAATTACATTTGCATGTACATTGCCATCCTAATACGCAAGAGAGGTGCAAAAAATTGATTAACAAAGTGACAGGCTTTTCAGACAGAGACTGTAAGGGTGTGCAAAGATGGTTAGTGCTCATGAACGTGTTTAGTTGGCTGGGCCAAACTGCTGGGAATGTTTAATTTTTTTTTTGTCCCAGTTCAGCCCTGCTGGGAATGGAACTCCAAGACTTTCGAACAGTAGTCCAAAAGCTTAACACATGGATAGCTGAGACATTGCCTCAACAGACCACCAGAGGTTTTGTGACTTCTTGTCTGGCTTGCAACATTACCACTTAGCTACCCATTTAGGAAGAGAGCTTAAATAATAATATAATTGGGGCTGTGGAAAAAAATGTTTACTACATATTACATATATATCCATCACATCCTTATCAAGTTTTTAAAAAATAATTACTTATTAGGTTATTTGACTTGTCATATATAGTAAATGGCTTATACTCACCTCAACAACAATATCAGTTTATTTATGTTTTGTTGATGTTATCAAAAAAGCTATGTATAACAGATCAGTTCTACTGGGTGTGTTGAATTAATGCGACAATTCTTTAAGAAGCTAATTTGAGAGTCACTGATCCAGACTGGCTTGGTTGTTGTTGTTAAACTAAAATCCACAATTTTAACTCTAAAAGTAATTTCTGCCTGAGGCATTGGCTTTAATTGATTTGCACACTCTCAGTTTATCCTTGGGCAATACACTTGTTTCTAAAAGTGAAATAGGTTGTTTAAACCTAATCCAGCCCTCATGTCTGAATGCTGAATTCGCCCACCACGACACCTCCATGGATGTGTGAGCCGCATTTATCACTTTAAATGCTGAAAATACACTTACTAGTATTGTCAATCTTTTCTTATAATGGCAGCAATTTCACATTGAATGCAGCTCAAAGTATACTTAGTTGTATAAGTACATAAGTAATAAGGCAATAGGTATTCTTATGCATGAGCTCGAAGGCAGGTAGGGGTCTAGAATATTTGACGAGAATCAGGAAAGTAGGTCAGTAGAGGGATATTTAAAACAAGTAACTGAGTAAAGAGGTTGTTGTGGTGAGAGTGCCCACTGATAAAGTGTGGAACCTGGCCTAGCCAAGACACACAAATTATGAATATTTATTGATGTTTCAATTTATTGCTTTCTATTTGTTTCTGCTTTTACACAGACTGTTGTTTAAATATTTACCAGGTGTTGAAAAAAAATTAACTGGATTTTGTTTTCAAATATATGGATAGATAGATTAAAGGATAGATTTATAGGTTTTTGTAACTGTGGGGGGCATGGCAAAATTGAGACGAGAAGTAAATATACAGCTGAGCACGAAAATTAAAATATTGGAGACCTCAGAAAGAAGATGAGGAATTAAAACTTGGATTATTGACTGTTTTATGCCGATTAAATATAGAATTTTTTTTAGTTGTTAATTTTATTTCTGTTATATGGAAAATCTTGAACTTTATATCTATAATCTATAAACTTGAAATTTATATTATCTTTATATTGTTCTAACATTGTGACATTAGTAAACTGTTTAACAGACTTTTTTTTCCAAAAGTGATATGATGTCAGAAAGGCAAAAAAAAAAAAAACTCACCCAAATGGACAAGAAAAGAAATCAACGTTTTAAAAGAAATGTTTTGTTTCTTGTTTTTTTAATAATTTGCATATTTTTGTGAATGCTGAAAGCTTGCATAAGGAATTCGCTTACATTCTGCTGCCGTGGTTAAATCATTATCTAATTTGTGTTAAACTCTCTCTCTTGCACTAGAATGCTGTCATTATTCCTTACTTTCTCTCTTCTTTACACTTTCTATCACCAATGGCTTAAAAAAATCACAAGAATGACGAGCTGTAAAATTTACCCCTGGTGTTCTTAAATATGTTATGTTTCACAATTTTTAACCCACAGATACAATTTATTAAATTTATGATCACACATCATTATGTAAAAAGTAACATGTTCTTTATTCACATTTTCCCCTCAAAATTTTAATACATTTTATCTGTATAGAGTGTTTAAACAATTAACATTGTCTCAAATAAGCTTTATATTCAACGCTTAATCCCTAACTTTGTGTCATGGGGTCTGCTATAGCTTATTGCAGCGCACATAGATCAAAACGCAGTACACACTGGACAATATGGTTAATTTCTAGTTAATGATGACAACCGGACATAATGCTTTCAGCCTGTTCAGTTTACACACATGCTTCAGGCAAAAGGGCGTACCTGAAGTGTTTTCCTGAAGAGTTAGTTACATACATAACCTGCAGACATTTTGTGTGCTCTAAAACAGAGGTCCCTAACCTTTATTGAGGCATGGGACCTGTTTAATGTCATAAAATATTTTCATAGATGGCCTTTAAGGTGTGGTGGATTAACACAACAAAATAAAAAATAAGATATCTGGCATAAAATGTGAAATGTTTTCTAAATGTTATAATAATAAAAATAAATCCATTGTGTCTTTACATGCAACTTTATTAACAGCGTCCTCGTAACTCTCGTAACGCCACTAATGCTCCCTGGTTGCTATGGTAACATATGGTAAATACAACTATAATGCTGAATCAGCAGGATCTATGAGCTTGTTTCTCGGCAACCAAGACAAGCGTTTTGACGTGTGTCAAAAGTGAATAATAGATGGATATAACAGAGAGAATCTGCCATGACTCAGAATAAAAGAACCCAATGGCCCTGGGGTTGGAGACCACTGCTCTATACTATAGACATTTTAAATATGTTTTAACTTTTATGAGAAAATCAATGCATTTAAAACTGCAAAGAGCAAAAAAATATACAGTAAAATATAGTCAAATATACACTTTGCTTAGTGTTTCCGTTTATTTAAATGTTTGTTAATAGCTGTACAAATAAAAAATTATTATAAAGCTAAGTGATGTAGCTGAGGTTGAAGTGGCAGAGCAAATAACTCCAGATCAATCTGCTGCAAATGTTCTCTGGGGATCAGTAGGCTTTTATAATGGTTATTTATAGTTTGTTTACTGGAGAAAAAGCACAATAGCTAAGCACAAGTAATTAAATAAAAGGACTATGAATGTAAACGTGAAGCTACGGTTATAGTTTGTGTTTGAGTAATTCAGATTACAGGCTGACCGAGTGAGCATGTTCCTGAAACAGCACAAAGGGGAGTATTAATTGTTTGGCACAGGATAGTTGACATCTGGAAATCTGCAGGAGGAAAGCATGGGGAGAAAGAAAGAGAGAGAATAGAGTGGCTTCTTTATTCCCACTACTAGGGATAATTATTCAAATGTTTTTTTTACAACAAAAGCCACATGTGACTAAACATTCATTATTATTTAGTCATGTTCAATCATGTCATATCAGTGGAAAATTCAGCACAGAGCTCAAATTTAAAATCTTAAGGTACGCTACATAATATAGTCATGTTATAGCAGAGACTCTATTTAAATATTCCTTTTATCCATGTATCTTCTACCACTAATCCGGAACCAGGCCTCGGGTGAAGCACTTCAGTGTGTCCTCGGTCTTCCCCTGGGGCTCCTCCTGCCCAAGCCGATGTGGAAGGGCAGCGGCTCTACTTTGAGCTCCTCCAGGATCCTGAACCTATCTCTAATGGAGTGCCCAGTCAACCTACAGAGAAAACTCATTTCAGCCATCTGTATCCAGTTATCTCATCCTTTATGGCCAGAGATGAGAGTAGAAACATAAATTAACCGATAAATCGAGAGCTTTGCCTTGCAGCTTAGCTCTTTTTTTGACACAACTGACCGGTACATCGACTGGATTTTCCTATCACTCGTAACCTAAGATCCTTAGGATACTTAGATAACCTAAGGCAATATCACTCCATCAACCTGAAGGGGAGGAGCCATCCTTTTCAGATTGAGAACCATGGCCTCTTGGAGGTGCTGATTCTCATCCCAGATGCTTCACACATGGCTGAACTGCCCCAGTGCATGCTAAAGGTCCTGACCTGATGGAGCCAACAGGGCAACATCGTCTACAAAAAGCAGAGACGAGATCCTGTGGTCTCCAAACCTGACTTCCTCCTGCCCCAGGCTATACCTAGAAATGCAGGGTAACCCTGCCAGAGTCCAACATGAGTCCAACAAGTCTGATTTACTGCCAGCAATGTGAACCAAGCTCCTGCTCAGGTTGTACAGCAACCAAAAAGCCCTTAGTAAAGGGCCCACACAATAGCCTATAATAAAGGGCTCTGGACCTCAAAGTCCCATGAGGGACACAGTTGAATGCCTTCTTCATATCCACAAAACACACGTAGACTGGTTGGGCAAACTCACATAACACCCCCAGCACCCTGAAGAGGGTATAAAGCTTATCCATTGTTCCCAAGCCAGGAGGAAAAAACCCTCTTTAATTCGAGGTTTGACTATCGGGCAAATCCCCTTTTCTAGTACATTGGCATAAACTTTCCCAGAAAGGCTGAGGAGTTTGATCTTTCTGTAGTTGGAACACACTCTATGATCCCTATTTTTTAATGGTCTGCCATTCCAGAGGTACTGTTTCCAACTGCCACATGAAGGTGCAGAGATGTGTCAGCCTCGACAGCCACACATCATCCAGAGACTTAAGTTACTCAGGGTGGATCTCATTCACCCCTGGTGCCTTGTCACCAAGGAACTTTTAAACTGCCTTAGTCACTTTAACTTGGGTGATGGATGAGTCCACCTCGGAAGCCCCAGCCTCTACATCCTCAATGGAATACATGTTGGTGGTGTTGTTGATGTTATTGAGGAGATCCTTAAAGTATTCCTTTCACTGCCAAACAATGTTCCCAGTTGAAGTCAGCAGTTCCATTTCCACAGTAAACAGTGTTGGCAGGGCTTTGCTTTTCTTTCCTGAGACTTCGGATGGCTTGCTAGAAGCCATCTGACGCTCTCTGGTGCGTCATTAAAATAAAGAAACTAAAATTCTCTATGATTTTGGTCCTACAGATGAAAGTAAGCAGTAGCACAGGCTTGCTGTACATGTAGTACCCTTAAAGTGTAAGGCAGCAAGTGGACACTAAACCCACCACTTAATATGCTAACATAGGAACTTAGCTTTGAGCTATGTATGTTTCACACATAAAACAAGGTTCTGTATGAATATGTGTACAGTTACAACCCTATTATAGCAACAATATATTTAACACTAGTTTTTTCACAATTTTTAAAATCACAAACAGATTTTATTGCCACTGTTAAATGAGAACCCTCCTAACAGCTACAATTACACTCTGCAAATATGTGTGACCTGCTCTATAGCAAAAGGTCTATAAGAAAGTAAGAAAAAGAAAGAGGAGGAGCCCAAGCACTAATAAATATAAGACAAGCTTACACTAAAGTGCGATAAAAATGCAAAATTGATAAAGACCTAGCCTTTCTGCTACCTAACTTGCTAGTCATATGTATGTACAGTTGTTCTTACTGTCCTGTACTTTTAAGCTTATTTGTTATACACCTGTGTTAAGGTTGTTTACTGGCACACTACTCATGCACAATTTATAACTGGCTAGCTAGCCAAGAGAGAAGGTAATTGCGAATAGCTCGATAGCTTGTATGCTCTTTTGATAGTTAGCAAACCTAATAACTACCTGAACTAACTTTTTATGTTAAAAGTTTGCATTAAAATTAAAAATTCTTTAATTCTTAAACCAAGATTGAATTGAGTTTCACATTTTCATCTAAATCAATTAAAATAAATGTGTTAAATGAAAAGAACAGAATATTTTTGGGAGTGTTTAAACGGTTTTTCAGACTGGGAATCTTCCAGTTAGCAAGCCAACACAACTTTGCTACTACTTTCCCCAAACAATACTACATACATACATACATACATGTATGTATGTATACACGTAACTGACTAATAGTAGGTAAACAAGCCCTATTTTCAATGGTGGTAACGACACAGACATAGAGGGACAGTGAGCTATTGTTTAAAAGTTCAAAGTCTATTCTAATAATTGGGTGGCTTTAAGTTTGACCAGTAAAAAAAGTGTTGGTTCATGTCAGGTAAATGCTTTTATTTGTCACACATACTTTTTACAGCACAGTGAAATTCTTTCTTCACATTAGAGATCTTATTAAGTTTGGGTCAGAGCCCAGGGTCATCTATGATGCAACGCCACTACAGATAGAAGAGTATAGGTCTTGCTCAAGGACCCAACAGTGGCTGGCTGGCAATAGGGCTCGAACTCAAGTCTTTCTGTTTTTCTGGCAGCGGTGGGACTTGATCAACAACTCAATGCCTTAAACATTTGAGCCACCAGTGCACACACACACATCATAATTTTTATGACCTGTTTTAACAATCATGTCAAGAAAATGTGTTTTATATTGATTACTACTTTCACACACTCTCTACCTTGTATCATATTGCATCTTTTTTTAGGGACAATCAGGCTTTGGACTACATCTCTACCTGGATTCCATGTGGATCTTGCTAACCTAAGAAAACTTGTAAAATTATTTGTGTATGTTATTATAAAAGTTGAAATGATGCAGGAATATTGCAGTGACCTATCTACTATCAGAGGAGAGAAAAGCAATGAGAGAACCACCGTTTACTCTAAATGAGGACATTAATAAGCTGCAAAGCCATGTAAAGAGGCAATTAAACCATTACTAGGCCACATAAGACAATTGCATAAACAAATGCATAGAAAGCAATGTTTGTTTGTACATAATGTGCATGTAGATCTGAATCTCAGCTTTTTCATTCTAATGGATTATTTGTTTATTTGTTCTGTATTATTTATTGTGCATCACTGAAGCAGCTTACTATGTTCAAAGCTCAAGACAAGGACATGTTGCAGTACAAACAAACTGGGCACAAATAAACAGCTTATTCCCAATTTTAGATAAGATTTAAGGATAATTCATTAGTAAGAAAAAGGATTTATCTAAAAAAGTATACTTGATTCAAGGATACGGGATACTTGACTGTTTGTAAGACATTTAAAGGTCTGAGAGCCACAAAAAATTAAATTGGAAAACAGCTTTGGCTTGAAATTTCTTGGCGAAAGAATTTTATGTGGCATTAAAGCCAGCACACTAGAATGTCAGGTAATACAAATTTGACACAGATGCATAAATGTATAAAGCTTTTTTAAAATATGAAACTTATAAACTACCTTTATAAGTACATGTATTTATTCATTCATTCATTCAGCCATACATCTATATGCCATATACCCTTTTATTACCTAGGGTCATGAGGGGTTCTGCTGGAATCTGTTCCATCTCTCTGAAGGGTGAAAGGCAGAAGGGGAAAACTGTGGGCGGAAACCAGAGTATAAAATGGAATAAAACCCACGCAAGCACAGGGATGATCCATCATTTCAGTGGCTTACCACTTTGTAGCTGAGTTGCTGGCATTCCCAAACACTTCCACGTTCTTATACTACAGCTGATAAATTAGTGTGGAATGTTTTGAATCTAGGAAATTTTACAACTGTTCACACAACTTTCACAGCAATTACAATTCCACGCTTGAATTCACTGAGCTCCTAAAAGAAACCCATTCTTTCATAATTGTTTGTAAGAACAGTCTGTATGCCTTGGTTTTATACACCTGTGACCATGGAAATGATTGTAACAACTGATTTTGATTATATGCCCCAGTAAATATATATATTTGAATATACCAAGAACACTTTTATCCAAACAGTAAAAAAACTGCAGATATTAAATTAATTTATCTTCTATACCTGCATGTTCCCTAGCTTGTGGTCAGAGGGGTCTGCTGGAGCCTATCCTAGTACACATAGGGTTAGAGGCGGATAAAAAACCTTGAACAGTTCGCCAGTCCATTGCCATCCCGTTTTTGGACTATGGGAGGTAACTGGAGTACCCAGAGTAGAACATGAAAACAGAAACAGAAAGCACAGAAAGCTCCTTTGCCCAGAAATTAAACCCGATCATATACATATAGTCGACTTTTAAAAGGTATTTATAACACTGATTTTACCTTTTCTAAATTAAAGAACTGCTTTAGGAGTTATATTTCAAGAAAAGTATTTTACTGGCCAAGTGTAGAAACCCAGGGTTTTTCAGAGTTCAGGTACCTATTTTCTGAACATCACAGTTTTGAAGATTTGCTTTGTTTGATCCAGCGACATTTTGTAGCCCATATTCATTTAGCTGGGATGTTCTGAAATACGGTTGTATCTGGTTTCATTTCAGTCGGCATGCTGACTTCCTGTGGCATGGACAACCTCCAAGCTGAGCTTTGTAAACAGAGACAGATAAAGTAAAGAATGATGGCTGAAATATTAATATCCTAAATCGATCAGGCAGTAAAATGGAAAGATAAAAGAATGTGCTGTGGTGACAAGTTCTAGGTTGTAAATCCAGACATGGATCTGTGGAAATAAAATGCTTTCCTGTCACAGGATTTAGAATGTTTTATAACTAAAGCAATGTGTGGCAGTCATTGGTACCTGACAGTCATGGGCATATGTAATGTATATCACCCTATTTTTTATAAATGCATTATTCTGCTAGATTATGACTCATAATTATGGACATTTAGGGATTTAGAAATGTATAAATTTCTCTAAATCAAACTTATTTCAAGACTCTAGGCTGATAAGTTCATTCATTCATTCATTCATTCATTCATTCATCTTCTATACCAGCTTATTACCGAATCTGGGATCACTGGGGTCTGCTGGAGCCTATCCCAGCCACATAGGGCAATTTAAAGTCACCAATCAACCAAATGCACATGTTTTTTGGACAGTGGGAGGAAACTGGAGTACCCGGAGGAAACCCACGCAAGCGCGGGAGAACATGCAAACTCCGCAC
>JAOTQW010095516.1:0-10541 GCA_026260075.1 Sisor rabdophorus | reverse complement strand
GAGAGAAAGATTGGTCCTGTGTTGGACATGTGTCTATGTCTATTGCTATAAAATTCGGTCAGCTTACTGACCACACCCCTCCAGCTGCAAATCCCAGGTTTGCTAACAAAAAATGAACCAGTTCTTTATGATGTCATGTCCTTCTTGCTTACTCGTGTGATCTGTGATTTTAGTGATCTCTAATTAACCATGAGGATGAGCTTTGGTCCATCAAGGTTCAGTCAGAGCACCTGCTACTGTGTGATGTCATAGCTAAACCGTGCATTCTGATTGGTTAAAGGAGGTCAAGAAGCTATGCTGTGATGTACGTGCTTTAGCTGATGTTTATATGTATAAAAAAAAGGAAAGTAGTGCAGGTCCACACATACAATAGGAATAACATTGCAGATGTGTGTTTGTTTATAAGTGATTGGATTTGCTGTAACACAAACGCACACACACACACACACAGTCACAGCGTGGTCATGCCTTTGCGGTCAAGAAGATTATCTAAGTTGCAGACTGAGAAGAAAAAAAAGCTGAGGTTTGCCCTAATCATCATCTGCTGTGTCCTGCTGACGTCATTAATCCTGGCACTAGGAATATACTACAGTAAGATGTATAAATCTATCAAATATAATATAAACATGATATTTATCACATCAGGGATGATCAAAGAATAGCTCATAAATAAAATAAAAACAATTCCTTACATTTCATATCTCATTTTGATTCTATTTAAAATTGTCTTTCTCATTTGAATTTATTGTGATGCCTCTATTGAATCTTCTATATTTCTCTAATTTGTTTGTTTATTTTATCTAATTTATTTTAATTTTTTAAAATCTTTTCCCTTTCCCCCCTCAAATCTTTCTTTTAATCCTTATCTTTTATTTTTATTGTTTTAATGTTATCTTTTTTTTAGATTTTTTTTCACTTTTGTCTTATTTGAATCATTTCTTGATTCATTGATTCATTGATCTTTTAGCCTGCTTATCTAAAACTCTTACCCGCTTATTCCCTAACTCGGGGTCAGGGAGGGTGGGGGGTTGTCTGCTCAAGCTTATCCCTGCACTCAAAGGGTGAAAAGCAGAGAAGGTACATCCTAGACAGGTCAGCAGTCCATCTCAAGGCCGCACAAACTCTCACACACTCCTATGGGCCATTTAAGATCACCTTGGAGTGATTTTTTAAAATTAATTTTAAAAGCAAGTTCTTATAACCGTAACCGTATGTAACTGTAAAAAACAAAACAAAAAAAACGACTAGAAAAAAATGTATTTAATCCACATTGTGACTCCATTGCTGATAGATGACTAAAACCAAAAAAATGCCATGCTTTCAATCGATTTCCTTCCTGATTCCTCTATTGGATTGTTTGAAGTATTACATTTGTAAATTTAAACGTGTAACTTTAGAAAAATACAAATTTTTTTTTTCAGTTGTCAGATACGTAAACTCAAAGTTTTACTACTGCTCTCAGTCCCTGGCGTTCGTTCCACTTGAGACGGCGTGCGATGGAAAGTTAGACTGTGGTGCTGGAGAGGATGAGCTCCACTGTGTGTCCAGCATAAGAACCAATACCACCTATTCAGGTATGTGTTAACATCCGAGCATTAGTAAATGAGTTTCCAGGTTCGCATGTGCATATTTAGTGTGTGTGTGTGTGTGTGTGTGTGTGTGTGTGTAGTGAGATTGATGGGTGAGAGCTTGATCTTGCAGGTTTTAATTAATGGCAAAACCTGGAGCACTGTGTGTGCGGACAACTGGAGAACGCAACACACTAGATTAGCTTGTCAGCACCTGGGTTACACACAGTAAGCACACAACACAAGTGGTAGCTCATCGGTTAAGGGGCTGGAGTGGAAAAGTGTGGGTTCCTAACACCACCACCACGTTGCCACTTCTGGACCCCTAAACATAATCCAACTTTTTTTTTAAATGACGCAATTTAATATCATTATTATGAGTCAATTTGGTTAACTTTCTCCATTTTCCACATTTATTTAAACTTTTCTAGCTGACTTTTCTGACTTTTTTTGGAACTTTCAGCAGTGTAAATTCAGATTCTTACTTTTGTTGTAGAAGTCCAAGAAGCATACAAGTTCCTTTAAGGAGTTTACATGCCGACCTGCAGAGCGCATTCAGTGCGGTGACCGACGAGGGCCGGGAGACCAGTGCGGGCATTTCGAGTTTTCTCAGTATAAGGTAAAGCACGTTGTGCCTTTGACTGTAAACAGCTGCACGTTTACAGTGCTGACAATGTTTGGTTTAACCTGATGTACTCCTTTAGTGACGAGTGCAAATCTGGCTCGGTAGTGGCGCTGTCTTGCTCGGGTAAGTGTGTGCGAGATGTTCAAATGGCGATTCATTTGTAGAAAATCAAGGCTTTGGGGGCCTTGTGTGTGTGTGTGTGTGTAGACTGTGGTGAGGTGGTTGGTGAAGACCGGATCGTTGGTGGTATGAACACAACCATAGAATCATGGCCTTGGCAAGTCAGTTTGCAATGGAACAAGCAGCATGTGTGTGGAGGATCGCTAATCTCAACGCAATGGCTAATCAGTGCTGCTCACTGCTTTACTGGGTGTGTATATCATGCGCACACACTGATTGAAACCTAGAGGGTGTGGCCTAACTTTGGGTCACCAAACTCGGTGTCTGGAGTTTAGCTTCGTTCCTGAACCAACTAATCAAAGTCTTGCTAGGTATTCTTGAAACAAGTTGGATCTAAACTCTCTACAAGCAAGTCTGGTGATCCTTGCTGTAACTAGTCCCTGTTTTACAATCGAACCTTTTCGTAGGGGTCTGGCCGGACCTGCACTGTTGTAGACCTGTGGATTTGGCCTATAAACCTTTTTGCTTGGTACCACTATCGAGCTTAAGTTCAATCTGTTTTTGTTTCTCTCATGATTTATTTTTTCAGAAGAACCAAAGAACTGAGTAGGTGGGGTGTAGTTTTAGGCCAAACCTACCTGACGTCATCTGGGGCAGTGTCGGTGGAAAACATCCTGCTACACCAAGCCTACAACTCTGTCTCACATGATTATGACATCGCCATGATCCGACTTGCCTCTGAAGTTCTTCCTGGAGGTGTGGAATTTATTCATATCTATATACAGTATGTACCTGTTATTGGTAGCATTGCATGGACTATTGCGCATCTAAAAAGTTGAAGGTGGGAAACGGGGGTGAGAAATGAGGTATCTGGTTATTGTAACAAACAATTCCACTATCTTCCTGCAGACTATACCCATCCAGTCTGCCTGCCCCCATACCAGCTGTCAGTGATGGTGGAGGACGAACTTGTTGTGACTGGATGGGGCGTACTACAAGAGAATGGTAAGAAGGGTGTACAGCAAGGCGAAGACCTAAGAGGGTGGGGTTCAGAGAGGAAATAGGCAGTAAGCATGTGGGGTGGTAACAGGCAGGTAAAACTTATATTTGATGTTAATTACGTAAACATTTCTCGGAACAACCGAATAGCGAGCTCTTCCTGTCCCGTCATTACATTTGCAGGCCAGCTGGCAGAGGTTCTTCAGAAAGCCACAGTTCAGTTGATTGACAGGTCTGTCTGTTCCAAAGCATCCATCTATGGTTCTGCCATCACCCCCAGGATGCTCTGTGCCGGCTTTCTGAAAGGAGGAGTAGATTCCTGTCAGGTGATCATGTTTTCTATATTTTCTTCTTCCACTGGCCGAGGTTGGTGGGTTAATTTCAATGAAATCTTCTCGTACTTTACGGTTACCATAGTAACTACTTATGCAAAGGAACATCTAAGGCATGTTCTATGGAATTATTTTCGATTATATTAATTATGCAAGTTGTCTGTGCAGGGTGATAGCGGGGGTCCACTGGTGTTCCTGTCGTCCCGGTGGCACTTGGTGGGCGTGGTAAGCTGGGGAGGGGGCTGTGCCCGTAAAGGCTTACCTGGAGTTTACACTGATGTCAGACAACACCTGAACTGGATTTACAGCATCCTGGAGGTGTGTGCGTTGTGTGTGCGTTGTGTGTGTGTGCGTGATCTTAAACCATCAGAATAATGTTATTGGTGGTTTAGACGAGTCGAAAGGCAATGCTCAAGTTGGTGAGAGGTTTTGTTTTTGTTTCTCACTTTTAACAGAAATACACCTAAGAATATGATGCAATGAAAGCCTTCATATGAAGAAGCATCTACAGTCCCACCAGGATATGCAACCGAATCTTTGACTGGGTGTTTTGGTACCAGTTGGAGTAAAGGCGTATGTGGTAGCCCTTGTTGCATGTTTTAAAATTAATATTTGGACTTTTGCTGGTTTTAGTGTTTGGGTCGGTGCTTGTGATGACCAAGTGGAGCTCAAAGTTGTGCCATGCTTTGTTTTATCACTGGGAAAATAAATATGAATAAATTTCAATAAAGACAAACTGGAATTCAATTCTGACTAAAAATTAAGCCTCCAGTTTTTGTTTTTTGTTTTTTTTGGGGGGGGGGGCAATGTCTTAAAGCTTAATTTCATTACTAGTTTAAGTAAATTTTTCAAGAAACCCTGTTCTTTAGTAAAAATGGAGGCACATGTAATTGGACACAAACCCCAGACCTTCAGAAAAATTCTTGCTTTTATTGAAAGAACACATCAGTTACTGAGACATCATCCAGAAAGTCCGACGTTTTTTTTAAACAATGGCTCAGCAATCCAGAGGTCTGGTAAGGTGATCATTTCGTCCAATCAGTGAAGATGATGTGTTATGATGATGTAAAATAATTGATATAGCGTCAATTTATTTTTCTAGAGCTCTTTTCAGTTTGTTGCAAGTAAAATCTTGTCCTTGCCAATGTTTTATTTTACCGTTTATTGATTTAAGTAACTTCCTGTCATTTGGTTCTTAGCTACAGTACGGCTTATTGCTGAATTTTCACAATAACAAACTCATTATTATAATTTTTTTTGGACATTATTCACTCTCTACCACCAACTTAAGGTGCTAAAACTCTATCTAATCCCTTGTGTAAGGCAATGTGAGTGAGGTTATAACATGATCAGTGCTCAAATGGAAAGAAGTCTTAAGATTCAAAAGTGTAAATTTGCAGAACGGCATGTGGCAAAACTTGGGAGGAGGGCAACTAGTCCAATAGTTAAACAGTTATTTACAAAATAGAAAGTAGCTATAGGGTAGTAGCTATTCATCAGCTATGCGTATACCCTGTCCCTTTGGCTCTTAAAACCGATTGATAACGATGTGGGGAAATATATTCCCCTACCGTACGGGACACCACAACTACTGTGGTGGAGAAAACCGGAGAACCTGGAGTAAACCCACACAAGCACAACGGGAACATGCAAACTTCCCTGCCCGCGAATCGAACCCCGCAACTTTTTAATGCTAAATAATACTTGGACATGTCGCTTGCGCAGCCATGTTGCTGCTGTAGCTAACACATCTACTTTCCAAGTGTGGTCGCGATAAGTCCTAAAAGGGTACCTTTGCCTCCACGTTCAACCAAAAAGGAAAGGGGTACGAAAAAGGCCAGAATTTCTACTCTGAGGTTAACATAGACTTTAGAGACAAAACCTTTGGGACAATTTAATCTACAAACACAAGGAGGTAAGGAATGTCATTAGCCAGATTTAGGAATCAAATATAATTGAAAGTTCACAGGTCAATAGTATACATTTTCAACAAAGTGAAATTCTTTAATGATGCCTGAATGTGAATCGATTCACGTTGTATTCATGCAAACACTGCTAGGATTAGTAGTTTTAAATATTTTCTCAAGTATCAGCTGTTATTTATTAAAAATCCCCTTATTTGATTTAGTGTTTTCCATCAATCACATGGAACGATATACACATTTAAACAACTGTTTGTAGGATCGTAGTGAGGAGCAAACCTGAAATTACTATCGATACTATTTATTTATTTTTTCGTATAAATCATCGTATTGTTGTATCTTCGAGTTACGAGTGTCCCAACTGACGAGATACGACTCATCTCTCATACCACTTTTTTTTTTTTTTTTGCTTTGAGTTGCGAGCTAAGATTCGAGTTACGAGCTAGCTTCAGATACCCCACTGGTAGTTGGTGCAACGAACGACACAATGTAAGACCGTAGCATACGTCCAGCGTCCAATGTCAGACACGAATGTTGGCAAGCGGAGTCGTCTGATCTCCAAGGTAACTGCTGTAAATTAGACTTAATAAAACCAGCTTATTGAAGTACATCCTATTGTATAGTTTTTATACAAAACAATAAGTTATTTAGACAATTATTTTACTTGCGTAATAAGAAAGATAACGTAACCAAAAAAAGGCTGTTTCTTTGGGGACCCAAGAAGGATAATTGGCATTTCAATTCATTTCATTCATTCATCCATCCATCTTCTTCTGTATACCTGCTTATTCCCTAACTCGGGGTCAAGGGAGCCTATCCAAGCACGCACAGGGCGAAAGGCAGGAGTACACGTTGGACAGGTCCCAAGTCCATCGCAAGGGAGCAAGTGTAGAAAAAAAACATACAAACTACGCACAAAAGACCCCTTGCTTGGAAACCGAACCCTGGACCTTTATGCCGTTTGCAGTTTTTTTACATTTAAAACCTCTGGAACATTTCCGTACTTATAATATAACATGATTAATCTTAATTTACCGTAAGTTAAGCAATAAACTGACCCCAAATGTTTAGTAAAAAATATTAATACTATTATACAGAATATTGTAGGGTTACCGCACTGTATTGATTCATTTATTTTTCGGTTATTAATCCCATGCAGATTAAAGTGCGCTTAAAGTGAGAATATTGCGTTCGTACGCTGCTGAGTGGATGTTCGTAAGCTTACGATGCTGCCTAACCGATTTTAATTCTTTAGTAAAAAAATGACTACGTATATTCCTCTACGGTTAGTGCAGTCGTTCTACTGTTACATCACGTATATTTTTCTAGGATTACAGTAAACGAAGTCATGCTAGAAAAAAAAGCATCGCTTAATACTGTAAAGCAGCATTGTCAGTGTTTTTATTTGCACTACGGTTTTACGAAAAAGGATTTTCAAGTATTCGTTAATCGGCTAGCAGCAGCTACGCGTTTCTACGTTTTTCTGTGCGCGTCAGTGCATTCCGTGTGTATTGCATCGTCAAAGGAGACCCTACCTAACTGTAGGTGGCGGCAAAAGCGGGCAACTGGCACCTTTTCTTCTGTTAAGCGAAAATTAATTACAAATATAGAAATATTAATTACGGAATAAATACATTTTTTCTTTTCTTTTTTTTCTTTTTTTTTTTTTTGTTGTTGAGGTAAGCAGGACCTGAAATTGCTTCATGCGATGCTGAGCTGGAATCCAGCAGCGTTCACTCTACAATACATTGCATTAAAATCTATTTTTAAATATGTGTATTTGGAAGTGATTGTTGTGTCTTTTTTGAAAAATGGAGTTAAAAGTGTGCAACAACTGCAGAACCTGAGACGCCCCAGGCTCCTCCCCCCACATTCGCTCTCAATGGAATATACCAATAATAAATGTCTAGATGCAGAAATGGAACAACCCTAATTGTCATTAAAATCTTTGTGTATGTTTATGTGACCCTTAAGCTTTCTTTGGTGTGGGTTTGGGTGTCACTTTGGTGCCGGACAGACCGTTTTCTGTATTATCGATCCCTGAGGAGGAGACAAGGCACTCCTTACTGCAGAGAGAAAGGGGAAAAGGGAAAAAGAAAAAGGAACATTTTAAAAAGTAATAGAAAAAGACATTAAGAGAAATAAAGATTGCGAGATAGAGAGATGGAAAGAGGAAGAAAAGAACAAAAAGATAAAGGGTAGGATGACAAAAACAAATTATAAAGAAAAAAGAACAAAAGAGAAGGAGAGACGTAAGAGAGCAAGAGAGAGATGAAAGAAAAGGCGATAGATGGAGAGGAAATGAGTGAAGAGATAGACAGAAAGAGAAAGGGGGTGTGGTGAGAGAGGAATAGAAAGATATAAAGAAAAAATAGAACAAAACAGAGGGGTGGGTGAAATAGAGAGAAAAGTGCGAAAAAGCCATAGAAAAGAAAAGGGAAACGAACGGAAAGGTGAAAGAGGGGTGAGGGACAAGAAAGACAGAGAGAGAGAAAGAGAAAGAGGCTATGAGTTTACATTAGGGTTCCACCTGTTTCACCTGTTCCAAAGTGGAACCAAATTCAATTCTTCAGTCAAATGAAGGAAAAAAAACATCGTACTTTTTCTCATCGAGTTTGGCGAGGACGAAGAGCGTCAAGTTCTTTAGCAGCATGAAGATCACTAGCAGAGCGATTAAGCCTCCCACACACGATACGATGATGATGGTCAGGGTGTTATCCACAACCCGTACTGGAAGATGAAGAAAAAAGTCCATACTAAACGACAACTTTGTATTTATTTATTTATTTATTTTTTCATTATACCATCACTTCTTTTATCTTTCTTGGGGGGAGGAGGGGGAGACACACATTCCATAGGGCTTTAAAAGGGAAAGTTTTATCCGCCTCCCTGCATGTACGTGTGACACCAATTGTGCACCAATTTTTCCATTTATATAACAAATTTTCACCACACCATCAAAAGCCCTAAACTTTGAATCCAGACTCTGTACTCACATTCATCCACCACATAGAGGGTGAAGATGGCGCTGTGGTTCTTGCCCATCTCTTTGGGATTCTTTCCAAAGCACGTGTACTGGCCGGCGTCCTCGAAGGTCACGTTCCAGATCATTATGGACACGTTGTTTGTTCTAGGTGTTCCCACAAATTCCACACGGTCCCGGTAAATGCGTTTGTTCACCAGTTCGGCGTTGTCTGTTGGAATCACCGAGTCCATCACCTGATTGAACGAAGTCATGTGACTCGATAAATCCACTGAGTGACTTTTTTTTTCCCTGACCTCTAATCCCAACACACCCGGCTTAACCATTTCATCTCTTTCACACTTTCACTCACTATTATACGCCATTGAGAATCAGCAATTAACCTAATGTACAGATTTATGGACTGTGGGAGGAAACCGGAATACCCGGAGTAAACCCTAAGTAAACGGGAGAACACAAAAACCCTTCTCCTTGCTGTGAGGCGACCGTGCTAACCACAATGCCACAGCACCATCCGAATCCTAGTTCAACATTAAAAAAAAAGCGTAGTCAATGAACCTAATTTCAAGGTTCCAATTTCCAGTAACTAGATCCGTATCCCCATCTAAATTATTGACTAGCAGTTTACTTGAAAGCAATTTACATACTTTCAAATTCCATCTTAACATTTCTCAACATTCTCACCTTCACCATGGTGCCATTGTCATTAAACTCCCATTTGACGTAGAGTTTGTCTATGCCGATACAACTGGCGTAGGTGCAGGGCAGCAGGACGTCGCTCCCGTTCACCGCCTCTACAAACGGGACCTTCCCGGTGTTCATCTCCAAAGCTTCCAATTTTCGGTACATACCTAAAAGAGAAGTAGGATGAAAGCGGAACGTCCCTCAAACCCTGAGGAAGATCTTCCGGGTGTTTTGGTAATGGCCGGTGAAACACTGTGTAGTAGCTGGGTGTTCTATATGTGGTTCCATATTCCTTTTTGTAGCTACCAAAATTGTTAGAGACGCAAAGAGCATCAAGAGAAATAAATGTTGCAGTCAAAGTAAATCCTGGACTGAAAAGCACATCATTTATTCAGATCTCCTGCTTCATTCACTGAATGTTAAAGCCATAGCGATGGTCCTGTGATGGACTGGCGACCTCTACAGGCTGTATCCCGCCCTATGTGCACTGCGATAGGCTCCAGCAGACCCCCGTAACCCAGAGTTCAGGAAAAAGCGGGTATAGAAGATGAATAAAGGAATGAATGAATGAATGAATGAATGAAAGTTAACCAACACACGTGCTGCAGTATAGTTACTCACAAACACAGTAAATAGATTATTATTATCGATAATCACTTCAGGAAAATTGGATAAACAGGCGAATCTAATCACCAGAAATAATATCGATCAGCCCACCAATCGGATTAAAACGAAATGAACCTGGTTAACAAATGTAATATTAGAAAGTAGGCGGTGGCTTAGTGGTCGGTACTGTGGCCTCACAGCAACCAGGTCCCGGCTTCGATTCCCAGGCAAGGGGGTCTTTTTATGTGGAGTTTGCATGTTTACTCCGGTTTCCTCCCACGGTTCAAAGACATAAACAGTATGTATATTTGTGTATGTATAGTAAATGTGAGTGTGGCCCTGCGATGGACTGGCGACCCGACCCTTCCTCCCTTTTGCCTTAAAAGGGAACAGTTAAGGAATAAGTTAGGGAAGATGAATGAATGAATCAATCAATCAATAGAAAGTAAAGATATTTGTGTAAACATGTAAAAAGTTTGAGCATTGGCACCAATAGTGCTCTGGTGATCGATCTGTCTAAACTGGGTACTCCAGTTTCCTCCAACAGTCCAAAAACATGAGCGTTAGGTTGATTGGTGATTCTAAATTGCCCACCATAGGAGCGAGTGTGAGTGTGTGTGATTGTGTGCGGCCCTGCGATGGACCGCTGACCTGTCCAGGGTGTACTCCCTGCCTCTCGCCCTATGTGAGCTGGGATAGGCT
>JAOTQW010095506.1:0-10541 GCA_026260075.1 Sisor rabdophorus | reverse complement strand
CCTTCTTGTTGTGAGGCGACGGTGCTAACCACTGCGCCACCGCGCCGCCCCACTCTGTTCTTCATTTAGTCAAATCGGTCAGTAATAAAAAGCCTTTGTACATAGAAAAAATTATTTTACTTACAAACATTTTAAAATGAATTCATAAAGACAGACAATAAAGTAAAAAGATAAACGTTATAGTAGGTGAGCAACCAAACTCTAGAGAAATTCTTTTCAGGAAGTGTGAAGGTTATTATAGGAGTAAGAGTAAGTCTGCATTGCTTTAAAGCAATGGTTTCTCGATAGCTGCCTTGTTGTCTGGTTTTTAATCATGTTGAAAATATGAGCTTTAAGTCAATGAGGGTTCTAAAAAATATTACATTTTGTGTTATAGTAAAGTGCAAGTAGTTCTTATTACCTCACAAACACTAATCATATGTTTTTGGATAACACAAAACAATAAATTGTGGGAATGCTAACAATTTTGATTCCAGGTTTAACTCCTAGCAGCATCAAGTTACCACTGCTGGGCCCCCGAACATATCTCTTAACCCACAATTGCCATAAAGGTAATGTCGCTTACATTCAAATTTAATGGGCTTTCCTGAAGCCAGATGCTTTTGATTGATCACAGGAGAGAAACAGTAGTTAGTCCACAGCATTTTTCTTCAACAGTGTAGCTAGTGAGACATTATCACAGAATACACATTTTGCTAGAAAATACCGTGAGGCATGTGAAAATTAATTTAGAAGTTTGCAGAAGACCCTATTCTCTGATTAATGAGGTGGTTAAGATAAAATGTTGAGCAAAATTCCTTTATACATAATAAGCAGGGAAATTACTTGTCATGCAGGCATTCTGAAGAAGTCCATCATTTGAAATTGATTGGGTCTAAGGCATGTAAAATCATCACAGGTATAAAGAGGCATTTATAGCTTTTTGGTTCATTATGGGTAATATAGGTGGTGTTAGCGAGTAAATGTGAATCATGATAAATGCTTGACATACAGTTTCTTTATTGCCAGACCTATGATTTTTTTTTACATTGGGCACATCTGTACAACATGCATGGTGAATACAACATACTTTTTTGTGCTACTATGCAGCGATTATGATGACGTTATTGTCTAAAATACATGCACATACACAGGTCAAATTTACTTCCTAAACAAGTGCATATCCGAAAATCTGCTGTTTTGTTTTTCCGCAGGTAGTGATCCTGCTAGTGAGATAAGCGTGTTTATACAAACTAACTGACCTGATTGCATTTATCATCTTTCAAGTCCGGGGACCATTGACTCTCAACAGTTAAAAAATAAAATAAGTATAATAAGATAAATAACAGTTGTTTTGAATTAAGGATTCTGCCAAGTGAAATAATCATAAAATGCATTTGAAAGAGTTGTCTTGGTTCTTTGAAAGCTTGTGGTTTAATCACTAAGGCTGCATTTATGGAACAGGAAGCAAAATACTGAATAATAATTCTCTTTTGTATGAGGATTATCACCACATACTAGTCCTAGCAGTGGAGTAAGGGCTTGTCAATGTTGGTCTTATGTTTCAAACGATCCTTTGCTTTCTGTAGCACAGCCCAGACCCTGATTGATCCAATCTACTAATTTCCCTACCTGTTAGCTTCTAAAATGTTATAAAAGGTGTGAATCACCCACAGAGTTTAAAAATAATATTTTTTTTCTCAACTTGTTTGGCTCCTGGCGAATCTCCAGCGGTGAGTCATGGTCTCATCAGATTAATTTTCCTTATAACCAGCATGCTCTGAAAACCCAGGGGAACAACAAAATTAGGAGTCTCAGTATCAGCAGGCGCTTTTCTGTGGGAAAGTTCAAGGAAGACAGAAAAAAACAGAAAGAATCATTTGATATGTTGCACAATTAATGAATAGGCAATTAAAGTATGCAAAAAATACCATAATGTACATAATTATAGGTAGATTAAAATTGTATAATTTAACATTTTGTTAAAATTGTATAATTTAACATGTGTTTGAAAAACAGTTGGCTAATTTATATTTGTCTAGAGCTTGACAAACATTTGACATTTTATATATTCCTGGGGCCTCTGTGGTGGCCATGGGGCCTATAGTAGATGCTGTGCTTTATGCTTTGGGCTTATGCATTCCCACCTCACGAATGTGCTACCTTTATGCACAGTTTCAAATTTGGATGAGAAGCCCTTCAAACCGGATCTTTATTACAGAATTAAATTTTTATTTTTTAAAATTAAAATGTTAACAAGAATCCTTATTTAAGAAGGTCATTTGTTTTGATAAACATTTAAAGCTGACAAGAAGGGCTACCCCTGTTTCTACATTGTTTTTTAAGTGTGGCGGTAGTTTATTCTTTAAAAAAAAAAATTAAATTATTAATGCGAAAAGATTGTCAGTACATTGGCTCTGGAGTACTCTTTTGCACTCCAGTAGGTAAAATAAGTAATTGAGTAATAAATAACCCAATAAAGATTTCTCTACCCTACAAATAAACTGTTCTTGAGCCTGGTTCTGAATTGAATAGACTGTTAAAGCCCACATAATTGCAGTTTTTTGAATCAGACTATGTGCTTGATGATTAGCTGTTTTAATTATATCTTTATTAGAAATAGAAATTGTACGTCCTGACTGAAATCTTATTTCTGATGGTGGGTTCCGCTACTCTCACAATTCTTTGACTATTCCAGATGTTAATTAAGGAAGTCCAAGTTAATTAAGGAAAAAGGCTAAAATCTTGGAGTCTCAAAATTGGACTGATGAGTGACCTGCAAGATCAAGACTTTCCTATGTGCACATAAGTAAAAATTTATTCCTTGTTTAGGAGTTCTAAAATCGTATCAAAGGTTCAAATCTCTTTTGTTTTGTTACTGGAACACTAATCCTAGTGAAAGTGCCAGTGTGTAATTCCTTTTATTCCATGTAATGAAGAGAGAGAGAGGGAACATTCTGCACTGTAGAGTCATTATGTATTAAAAAGACAAAACTGATTAAATTGTGCTGTGGCCTTTCTAAGAGATATAGTGACCCATAAATAATTGTTTCCGTGTGTAATTCCTTTTATTCCTAGTAATGACCTAGTTAAGGTGATGGCCCAGTGGTTAAGGTGTTGGACTAATACCAAAAAGACTGGGGTTCGATTCCCAGCACCACCAAGCCACCACTGTGGGTTCCTGAGCAAGGCCCTTAATCCCCAATTGCTCAGTTGTAAATAAATATTTAAAATTAAGTGTAAATTTATAGTCTGACTACATAACCTAAATATATATAAATATATACTTTTTAGTTGGCGACCTCTTTACACTATGCGCCTCAGCATCCACTGACCCGCTCCGTCAGTTAACATGGCCTACCACTTCATGGCTGTGTTGCTGTCATTCTCAAACACTTCACTCTTCTCATAATACAGCTGACAGTAGACTGTGGAATATTTAGAAGCAAGGAAATTTCATCACTGGATTTACTGTACAGATGGCATCCTATCCCAGCTCCACACTGGAATTCACTGACCTGTTGAGAGCGACTCATTCTTTCACAAATGTTTGTAAAAACAGTCTGCATGCCAAGGTGCTTGATTTTATACACATATGGCCATGGAAGTGATTGGAACAACTGATCCTGTTTATTTGGATCGGTCAGCAAATACATTTGGCAATATAGTTTATTTCAGTATTCATGATGTACCCTATACCAGGACACATATTATTAACTAAATACCCTATCTTCCTGTCACTTGTTAAAAGCTCTTTTAATGCACTAAATATGGCAGGACAGTCAATTAAGCTATGTCATAACAATACAGGAACACACAATGATTGCCTTTGTAGCACAGGACAAAGAGTATTTTAAGGTCCTACTAGGTTACACTCTTGAAAATGACTAATTAAAAAATATATAGGAAATTTAATTTTATTTCTGCAATTATCTTCTCTATCTCTTTCTTCATGTAGGGTTTTTGTCTCACAGAACTTGTAGCACAATAATTACTGCACAAGTATTTATTGTAATCTTAACCATATATAGCAGATGCCACACAGTGAAGAGAAATGTGGTAGCTCAGTAAGATCTTGAATTGCTAAAAGTGAGATAGTGGGTTTGATTCTCAGCACCTTTAGGTTACTAATCTTGGCCAATGAGCAAGGCCTTTAGCCACCAATTACTCAGTTGTGAGTTAAATTATTTGTTTTTTATTATGGCAAATGTTAAACTTAAAGTGTTTCTTTATGACACTGGTATCACAACACGAACTACACAAAACAACAAAGAGATACACAAAAGAGTGACCAACGTAGAGCAGAGGACTGAAGGATAAATTGCCCTAGCCCAGTGCAAGACAGCCAGTGCAGAGAAACAAAACAAACCACACTATAGACCTCACAATAAAATACATATCAATATACATGGTTTATAAAAGCTATATATATATATTTGAGAAATATGGGGTTCGTGAAGGTGTAGGAGTATAAAAAAGAATTTGAAAGAGATTAGGCTTAATATATTGCCCCGTTTAGTAGCTGTAAAACGTGTTTAGATATATTGGATGTCCTTTTTCCTCCAAGGGGTGACTGTGTGAATGTTTTCCATACCTGACAAATTCCCATATTTCAAGCAAAGTTTTAACTATTCAGCTCCTTCAGCCCTCCTACATACAGGTGCCTATTGCTGAATGCTTGTAGCAAAAGTACTATTTGCTCCACACAATGTGATGGATTTGTGCACTAATGTAAAGCTGTGCATACTGCAGAAACAGTATAATAGGAAAAACTTCGGCTAAACCATGGTAATATCTTGGCCTAGTACAGACTATAGTGTGCAAATAGATTGAATAGATTATGTGTGAGGTAGGTGCTGTAAACAGAGATTCTTATTCAAATAGTGTGTGTTTGTATAAGTGGCTTGAGTGAAAAAACTGTTATACATTCAGGTCCTGAGAGCTTGAATGTGATGGACCTATTTTAAAATTTCAGGTAGGTAAAAAGTGAGTGTATGGGTGTGTGGGAATTTTTGATGATCTTCTATTGCTTGATGGTCCCTCTTTAGAACATAGTTAAGGTAGGAGTGATGGGAATGGGCTTTCCTCAACATTTGCAGGAGTTACAGATGCTGCTGGGCTTTCTTGATGAAACTTTTGTTGAGTCTAGCTGAGGTTCTCTACCAGATGAACACTAATGAATTTGGTGTCCCCAATGATCTTCATGATAAAAATAAGTAAAAAATTAGTTGTTACTACCAAGACATAAAACAGCTCATATTGTAAAAAGGAAATTGACAAAAATATATTTTCAATATATTTCAAATACATGTTCTATTTGTGATCAACAATAAAGTACATTTTTAAATATATTTAAAAACAATTGTTTTAGGATTCTATAAGCACTTTGAAAAATCTAATTGTGCCTAGATGTTTCTCAGCTGCAGAAACATGCTCCGGAGTTAACATCATAACAACACGCCGCCCCTTAACAACACACACATCAACAAGCAATCACAAGTGAGGCGTTTGATTTCTGTTGGCAAAATCTAGAATAAAAATGTTGTAGCACCTTTATTGTTAAGTAAAATTGAACAATAAAATCTGCACCTCAATATGTTATTATAAAATTCTAGCCCATTTTGATTAGCGTGTTAATCAGAAGATCATATGTTTCATTCTTGGCACCACTAAGCTGCTGCTGGACTGCAGATAAAGGTTTATAACCTTCCCTAGATATAAAATATTGGTAAATATTGCTAATATTAAAGGTCCAAACCAGAACCTTGGGTTTTTGATTGAAATTAGTGTAATTAGATGTATATATTTAGATTATAAAAATATATTTACAAAGAGGGGTGTAGACGTATTACAGGGTTGTGATTGTTTATGTGGAAAAGGGAAAGCTAACCCATATGGTGTTCCTTGTCCTTCCTTGACAAGATAATTTATTTATACCTCTATACCCACTAATTCCCTAGCTCGGGCTCACAGGGGTCTGCTGGAGCCTATCCCAGTGCACATAAACAAAAATCTAAACCAGAATAGTGTGTTGTTCATCATGCTAGCAGATAAAGTCTAAGACCGGAGATGGAGTCGTTTTAGTAAGGATCTTGTTTTACTTGATTTAATAGATATATTAGACATTTTTATTAGATAAAGTAGCATTAAAATAAATGGATTTCTGGTTAATCTGAAAGTTCTTTTTCAGTATTATAATCAACATCTAGTACTAATCCTAAACCCTTCCAATTTGGAAGCTTAAATAAGCAAACTTATTTAATAAATTGTGCTCAGTTCAGAAAATAATGACTGAGGAGGGAGATTAAGTTAAAATATCAGTAGAGACAGAAACATATGATCTCACATTAATTCATACACTTCAAGAAAAGAAACAGTTTCATAATGCAAAGTCTTCAATGTGACCAAAACAAGTGATACTTGTGAACAAGTGTACAATAATTCCAGCTCCAACGTATTTGAGAGAGACTATGTCACTATAGACACTTACTCACATTCACTTTTTAAACTGATTTAATGTGTATTTGATGTAGATGTGATTGTTAGTGTTTGTTTCTGGAATTAGGATTTTCCTTACATTTAATCAGATCCAAAGTAACTAATAACAACTGAAGGAATCATTAATACTGTGTTACATGATTCATTATTTTTATAAGTATTTTCTTCAAAAATAAAATTTTGGGATACTCCACCCTCCTCTGCTGCACACTAAACTAAAATAAAACTAAAATTAAATAAAATAAAATGTTTTGCATAAAAATACTATGATGCAAATTCAACGCAATAAATTATTAAATAGAATCAATGTCTAATTAGTTTGGTTTGTCCTGATCCAACACTAGGCCAAACCATTTGAAACACATTGGCTCTAAGAATCAGATAGCCTAGTTTCATGAAAAAACACGTTGCTTGCTATGCCTTACGAAAAAAAATTCCTTTCATATGCATTATGTCACAAAAGTGAGTACACCCCTTAATTTTTTTGTAAATATTTATTATATCTTTTTTTGTGAAAACTTACAAGTAGTGAATGTACTATGTACTTTACAGTGTAAATTTATTTTTTAAAAAGTCTATTAAAAAATAAAACCATTAATGTCCAAATCCCTGCCAACAAAAGTGAGTACATCAAAATTGGTTCCTAAAATATTTTAGTTTTTTTTTGTATTAGCTTTAACCCTCTTGGACATGGAGTTTACAAGAGCTTCACAGGTTGACACTGCATTCCTCTTCCACATCCTTATGACAACATCACACTTTTGGTGTGAGGATGCCTCATAGATGTTCAATAGGGTTTGGGTCTGGAGGCATCCTTGGCCAGTCCATTACCTTTACCCTAAGCTTCTTTTGCAAGACAGTGGTCATCTTGGAGGTCGTTATCATGTTGAAATACTGCCCCATGGCCCAGTCGCCAAAGGGTACGGATCTGCTTTAGTATATCACAGTATATGTATATTTAGTATATCACAGTATATGTGGTATATCACATTCGTGGTTCCCTCAATAAAGTGTAGCTCCCTAATGCTGGCAGAACTCATGCAGCCACAGACCACTGGCACTCCCAACACCATGCTTGACAGTAGGCAAGACACACTTGTCTTTGTACTCCTCACCTGGTTGTACTCCACACACGGTTGACACCATCTGATACAAAAAAGTTTATTTGGTCTAGACCACGGGACATGATAACAGTAATACTTGTATGCAAACGGTTTGCAGGCTTTCTTATGCATCATGTTTACAAGGGACTTCCGTCTGGGACGCAGCCATGCAGACCAATTTGATGCCGTTGTGTGGTCTGTAGTCTCAGCACTGACAAAATGACCACACACCCATTTAACACCTGCAGCAATGCTGGCAGCACTCATACATCTATTTTCCAAAGACAACTTCTAGATATGAGCATGTGCACCCAACTTCTTTTTTGAGCTGCAGCTCAATTTAGGGGTCTTCAGAATCTTCTTGTATCCTAGGCCACCTTTATATAGAGCAACAAGTCTTCATTTCAGATCCTCAGAAAGTTCTTCGCAATGATGTGCCAACAGAAGCGAAAATGTCTACTTGGACCTAATTTGGCCATTTCCTTTTAGGGGTGTACTCACTTTTGTTTAGACATTAATAGCTGATGGAACAGCAAATTTACACTCTAACTTAAGCTGTACCTTCACTACTTGACATTTTAGCAAAGTTTTATTTCTTTAGTGTTTTCACATTAAAAATATATTACAAGAAATAGAAGTACCCACTTTTGTGACATACTATATAATATAACCCCTGTTTAACAGGGAAAACAGTTTTTAATGAGCACACACTTTTTAAAAAAATGGCAGATTTGGATGAGTTTCGCTTGACATGTGAAAAACCCATAATCCAACTTAATTGTTGGCATGTCCTGGCTGGTGTATGTCACCATAAAAGGCATGCTGTTTCAGTTTTTAAAATACCGGTTGGACACAGTTGGCTGTCCAGTGGCATTAGCACTGTCATTTCTTCGAGATAGCTTTTCTACATGTATATCCTGCTTCTCTCAGGGTGTATGTTGTACATGCTCTCGTAGGCAATAGATGGCTAGGGGGACCCTATTGCTTGACCTGTTACTTTCTGGTGCTAAAAGGTGTGTAAAGTGTTGTAAGGACAAAACAACATCCCAACAATGGTATCCAGTTGTGTGGATCAAGGTATCCTGTGTTCTGCCATTCCATAGCTTCCATACAATTTTTTTTAATCATTGAAATTAACTTAGCTTTGTGAACAATCAAATTTGACTCCAAAATGTATACTTGCCTGTCTAAACCTATTCAGTGGTTGCTGATATTAATCTTCTATTAATAGTTTTTTAGCCATGCGCTAAAATATAATTTGCTAATCCAGGCTTTAGACATTTGCCTCATTCTCTATTCACTATTAAACTCTAATTTGTCTTATTTTGAAAAAACCTTTGCAAAGGACTCCTTTTTAATCTACTAAAAATGTACTTATCAATATTAATTTATTAAGCCAGGCAGGTAAAACACTGTTTAAATAGTAAAATACAAAATATCTAATTACATACAAAACATGACCAACAGTATAAAATAAAACACACAGCAGTGTTTTGTCAATGTACCTTAAATGCCCAACTAAAAGGAAAAAGTCATAAAGTCCCATGATAAGTACAGTACGTAGATTAGTTTCATGACCTAAAAGTTGACCGGATAGTTGTAAATAAATCTGTAATTCAGGTTTCTTGAGAGGGACACACCTTTTACAGGAGTGTTTACTGTTTGTGGTATAACCGTCAAGAATAGCTTACA
Source organism: Sisor rabdophorus (assembly GCA_026260075.1). Classification (NCBI taxonomy): domain Eukaryota; kingdom Metazoa; phylum Chordata; class Actinopteri; order Siluriformes; family Sisoridae; genus Sisor; species Sisor rabdophorus. The sequence goes on along the minus strand of JAOTQW010095506.1, from coordinate 1,269 downwards.
CAATGTTACATTTGACGTTTTCAAATAATAACATCTCGGTACCCTGGAGAGAGGCTTTAACCCCTTTTCCTGATATTCCTGGAACAGACCATTTATTGCTTTATTGGGGTCTCATTCTTTAGGGTGTTGTGGCCCAGACCAGAGACTTAGTTTGGGACGTGGCTTTGATCGTGGATGAAGAATTAGCTGAAGCACACTTAGAAGCATTGAACCTATTCACAGAAAATATATATTCTTCTATATATTAGTCCTTCTATAATTATTTATTGACCTCCTAAAAGTGTTGGGGACTTGAAGGCCCTATTAGTATGCCCTTTTACTTCCTGAAGTAACTTTCCATAAAAAATTTTATGTAGTGTACTGGTCTTCTGATAAGTGTGCCTTTGGAGATTTACAACCAGAAAGTCCCTGTGTAGGGGCATTTAATTACCTATAGTGTTTTGTTCAACAGAATCTTTGATTGTAAAATTAACTATGGTTTACAGAAAAGGGAAACATGACACAGTGTTACCTCGCTATACTCTCTGCAAGCCTGTAAATGCCATTTGCTTCTGAATTGAAGGAGCATGTGTGTAACTGCCTTTCATCCTTCTGTTAAAGCTGACATGCCCTGTTGAGGCATAACACAATTGGATTACATTTACACTTACATTTATAGCATTTGGCAGACACCCTTATCTAGAGCGACTAAGCAATTGGGGGTTAGAGGGCCTTGCTCAGGAGTCCATGGTGCTGGGAATTGAACCCAGGTCTTTCTAGTATCAGTCCAACACCTTAACCACTAGGCCACCCCTTCCCCATTAGACACACATCATGTATAAATGCAGTGTTGGACTTTGGATTTCTAGCCTTGTTTTCTCAATAAAATAGATTTTTAGTTACAAAGTAGTTGACCAAGTAGTGCAGTGACTGAATACACTTATTGTTTTATGTACAGAACATAAATAGTTCACACACATTCTCACATGAACATATTAGTAAGTTGTTTTAGTTTCTGTCCCCTGCTTTAGTTTTATCCAGAGATCCAGAGATGAAGGTAGTTTGGTTTATAATCATAAAAATGTAACAAATTTTTTGTATGTAGTAAGCTACTTTTATGATATGTTTTGCTGACTTTATTTCCCTAAGGATTAGCTTCAGTGAAGCTCCATTTAACACAGAGTAAGTGTGCATTTTACAATGAACTTGCCTAACACTGTTTACATGTGTAATAAAATAGCTACATAATAGCTACATTATAATATATATATATATATATTATAATGTAGC
>JAOTQW010095484.1:0-10545 GCA_026260075.1 Sisor rabdophorus | reverse complement strand
TGGACTGGCGATCTGTCCAGGGTGTACCCCCTGCCTTTCTCCCTATGTGCGCTGGGATAGGTTCCAGCAGACCCCGTGACACCAAGTTAGGAAATAAGCAGTTATAGAAGATGAATGTATAAATAATTTAAATAATAATCAATCTAAAAATGTGCATTAGTAAAAAAAAACTTAATGTGCTGAGGAGTAAATAGAAATTTATTTTCTATTTTATTGCTGCATCAGAAGTTTTTTAAGCAGATGTAAATCACATCAGCGGCAAAACAGAATTCAGGGATGGCTCTCACTCAGGCTGATAAGATTAAGTTTACCATTGCAGTGCAATGACGGCTACAGCTAAACCACTTACTTAATTTCTTTTTACATGTGTATAGCTTTAAAAAAATACAGTTAAGAAATGTTATCACTGTGTGGGAACAAACATCTGGTTTCTCAGAAATGAAAACTTGTGTTAGAAACATGCAAATGACCGGCATCACCCTGAACACCCAGCTTAAAGAATATTATTAGCTGGTTTCAGGACAGATTTGCCTACAAACTATTAAATAACACACACGTTATAGTCAGAAATAGTTAGGAACTTATATGGTAATGTAATTAGTAATGACTGGCCTATTTACACACACATACTCGCACACAGCATGCGTGTGTGTGTGTGTGAGAAAAATCACAATGATCAAAGGAAATGAATGCTAGCTAAGCGTTGTAAGGCTTCTGATTTAGCGACAGCGTTTCCTTTTCTGTCTCTGTCTGACCCTAATATAGTGTTTACTAGTTCTTAAACCTGGTTAGTTATACACACCCCAAGTACCCCGTCAGTCTAAACACCGCTCCGCCTGTGCTGTCATGGCTGATTAAGAGTGTGCGTGTTTGTGGTTCTTGCTAGCTAGTTGATGAGTCAGTTAGTAAGTTACTGTATATGGAGGTATAATGAGATTAGAGAGCAATGAGAAGTTGTAGATGAGCGGTAATAAGATTAGATCACAGAGCTCTGATGTGCGGTGCTGCTTCTGACCTTTTAATATGACGAGTAAAAGGTTTCAGGCAAAAGCATCAGTAAGGAGGTGTGTGTGTGTGTGTGTGTGTGTGTGTGTGTGTGTGTGTGTCTGCTTTTTAGAATGTAAACCTATATGTGTGTGTACCTGCCTGTGGCACCTTTTTGGGTATCAGGCTGTCAGACATATCTTTGGAAAGTCTGACCTTTCAAACTAAGTGCGCGCACACACACACACACACACACACACACACACACACACACATACACCACCATCTTCTTCTTTTTCCTTCCTCTTTCATTCCTCGCTCCCTCTTCTCTCTGTTTTGCTTACTGAGGCTGAGTGTGTGTGACGGTGTCTTGCCCTAAGCCTGATCTTTCAGTAAAGATGTGGCAGTCTCTGACAGCCATGCTTTGTCTTTTTAAGTCATGGACCAGTTCGGTATATCCCCTTGCCCTGCCTGAATCCTTCCTCTCTCTCTGTCTCTCTCTCTCTTTCTCCTCTCTCTCTCGCCTTCATTCTTTCATGCTGTTTCTTGTCGATTCTCACCTTGTTTATTCTGCCACACAGGATATGATTTTGTGTTTACATGCTGTGTTGATGGTGTGCGGATGCTCTGTACACACCCTGGTAAAGTTTTCACTAGTCATGGGAAAAAAAGACTGTAATGGTGTTTGTATTTATTCATCAACAGCTAATAAACCCTGGAACAGGCAGTAGTTATGGCAGCAATGTTTTATTCTAAGACTTGCATAAAATGTGAGCCTGGTTTGGGTTATATAATGAAATATATGCCACTAAATATTACACGGCAAAATTTGTGGACATCCTGTCAGCACAAAGTTGGTAGCCAGAAATCCAAACTATGCACAGCACCTGCTAAATGCTGTAAATGTAAATGCACAAAGCTCCAGATCTTAATGAAGACATGTGTGTGTGTCTGTGTGTGCGGGGGGAGGGGATTATTTATGTACAGTGGTGTAAAAAAGTGTTGGCCCCCTCCCTGATTTCCCATCTTTTTGCATGTTTTTCACACTTTAATGTTTCAGATCATCAAACAAATGTAAGTATTAGTCACAGAGAAACAAGAGTAAAACACAAAACAAAGTGTTTAAATGAAGGTTTTTTATTATTAAGGGAAAATTAAATTCAAAACTACATGGCCCTGTGTGAGAAAGTGTTTGCCCCTTAACCTAATAACTGGTTAGGCCACCCTTAGCAGCAACTACTGCAATTAAGTGTTTGCGATAACTTGCAATGAGTCTGTTACAGCGATGTGGAGGAATTTTGGTCCACTTATCTTTGCAGATTTGTTGTAATTTAGCCACATTAGATGATTTTGGAGCATTAACCGCCTTTTTAAGGTCATGCCACAACATCTTTATAGGATTCAGGTCAGGACTTCAGAAATTCAAAGATGGATTGCTGGTGTGTTTTGGATCATTGTCCTGCTGCAGAACCCAAGTTCACTTCAGCTGGAGGTCACGAACAGATGGCCGGATATTCTCCATCAGGATTTTTTGGTAGACAGCAGAATTTATGGTTCCATTTATCACAGCAAGTCTTCCAGATCCTGAAGCAGCAAAACAGCCCCAGACCATCACAATACCACCACCATAGACACACACCTTTCAAAAAGTTCAACTTTTGTCTCATCAGTCCACATTTTTTTTTTTAAGTCTTAGGGATAATCAAGATGTTTTTTGGTAAAACTGAGACGAGCCTCTATGTTCTTGCTGCTCAGTAGAGTTTTTCGTTTTGGAAATCTTGGAAATCATTTTTGCCCTGTCTTTTTTTTATGGTGGAGTCCTGAACTTTGACCTTAACTGAGACAAGTGAGGCCTGCAATTCTTTGGATGTTGTTATGGGGTCTTTTGTGACCTCTTGTTATCAGAGTCGTCGCTGCGCTCTTGGGGTAATTTTGGTCGACAGTCCACTCCTTAAGTTAAGTTTTAACAGGGGGCAAACACTTTCACACGCAGGGCCATGTCGTTTTGATTTTGTTTGTTATATATATATAGGTTGCTGTATAACGAGGTTGCCCTTTTATCCCTGATTTGAACCTAATAGGTTCCACTATGTTATGGAGGATTTGGCAAACGCGTGTGTTCTCTAAGGCAGGTAAAGCCAACAACTGACCTTAGATCTTTGCAGACTGGTGCTCATACTGCATCAATGAGCTGCATCAATGACACCTAGACTGACACCTGTCACCCTGATTGACAGTTCTGACATTCTGTGACTGTGTTTGGATTTCAACACATGATCTGCCAACAATGACAGGTTTATTTTAAAGCAATGTGTTATATGACAAGTACTACGATAAACGTAGGGTTTGACAGCTGAACGGCATCTGGACCTGGTTTGTCTCTAAACAAGTAAATATTTCATAAAAGTTTAACCTGTAAAACTCATGCTGAAGGATCTCACAGTTATGAAAGTGCAACGCATGTATAGACCTTGAACTTCAATCTGGTAACTGATTGTTTAGATAGGCTTATTTATTTATTCATGTTAGCCTGAATTATGCCAGCACGAAATTGGGTGCAATGTGTAGACTAGACACAGTTAGATGTTGATAAACATCCATGAATGTTACAGAAGCTGAGCTTAAACTGTGAGTCATGTTAACACAAGTCAATCGCCACACAAAACAAACAAAATGGCAGCATCACTGCACTCTTTAAGCACATGCTTTTAGCACAAATGGTAATATTGTCTTGTGTTTAGTTTAGTAAGTTGTATTGATTTTTAAGAACAGATATTTAATTCACTATATTCTAATCTAAATCTCTTTAACAAACCCTCTTATTTTGTGGCTTCGGTTATTTTTGAGTTGCCCTATTACAGCTGACAGTATAAGTATTGTTATCAATCAATGTGGAAAAAACTTATTGCGATTACATTTCTGCCATGTCGCCTAGCTCTAATCTCATTTCAGCCTTCACCCTGCTTACACTTCTGTTTTCCTTTCTTTGTCTGACTCAACTCACCTGGTGTGGTATTTGGGGAAATGCCCTGCAAGTACACAGTCACATGCAGGAAAACACACACACAAAGCACAAAGCACAGTGCAGCGGAATTACCAAAATTTCCTACTTACTTCATTACAGACACTACGTGTGTGTGTGTGTGTCTGTGTGTTTATAGCAGCAGCAGTGTCTAAGCCTGTCTTTTAAAATTTGGTGGTATGGATTTGGAGGTCTCATGTCTAGACTAGACATCTCTGCTGACTTATTTAGGCATTTATTGCCCTCCGTAGTGGTGAGGAATAGAGGTCACAAGTGTGTGTGTGTGTGTGTGTGCGAGCGTACGACACAAATACGGGTGTACATTCATAAAAAAAAGAAAAGCAAAGGAAAAGGAAATCTATAAATAGCCTGTATTTTCTCACTGAGCCTCTTCCTAGTCAGAGTGTAAAGAGAAACTTAAGCATAAAGTGATTATAAGCAACTCAAACAACAAAAAGATTATGTTATATATAAATATACATATATATTTATTCATTTATCTTCTATACCCGCTTATTCTATTGCAGGGCCACACATAGACGAACAACCACACAAACACACTTACTTCTATTGCTAATTTAGAGTCATCAATCAATCTAATTTACATGAATTTGGACTGTATGAAACCGGAGAACCCAGAGTAAACCCACGCAATCGCAGGCAGAACAGGAAATCAAACCCAAGCCTTCTTGCCGTAAGATAACACTGCTAACCACTAAGCCACCATGCTGCCAAACATTAATTCTTTCAATCATTTATTTTTATTCCTGAACTCGGGGTCCCCTGAACAGATTACCAGTCCATCGCAGGGCCACACAACTGCACGCACTTACATTCACTACTATGGGCAATTTAGAATCACCAATCAACCTAATGTACATGTTTTTGGTCTGAGGGAGGAAACCGAAGTACCTCAAAGGAAACCCACGCAAGCGAGGGGAGAACATGCAAACTCTGCACAGAAACACTCTGTACCGGGGAATCGGACCCAGGACCTTCTTATTGTAAGGCTAACCATCATACCACCGCGCTGCTCACATTGACCATTGTAAATAAATTTAGCAATACAGAATAAAAAAATAAAAAACAGCAAATTTTACTTTCATTATATTTGTGGTGTTTTAATCAGTTCTGTTCTCTAAAGCCTGCTAATGTCCCTTACTGAAACAGAAAGCACCACATTCAATACAAGGAAATTACAAACAGAAAGAGATGTGTGCAAGAGAGAGAGTGTGTGTGTGTGTGTGTGTGTGTGTGTGTGTGTGTGTCAGGGAGAGAAAAGCAGTAGTGAAACTGGGCAAGGGGCCGTCCAGATAATTAAGCATGCCTACAGGTAGTGCACACTCACCAGGAGGCACAACAGATGTTTCCTTACTGTACCTTTAGCTCTTTACAGAGAGGGGAGCGAGAAAAAGAAAAACAGAGAAAGAGAGAAAGAAAAAGAGAGAGGGCTGGAGGGAGAGAGAAAGAAACAGAGAGACAGAGAAGGTAAGGGAGAGAAATAGAGAAGAAGGGACAAAGAGACAGAGAGCGGGTAAGGGGGAGGGAAATAGAGAGCAGGAGACATTGAAGTGACATCACAGTGGTTAAGTTGTTGGCCTGCTGAATGAAACACTATCAACCTTCCACTGCTTGGCCTTTGAGCAAGACCCTTAACCCTCAACTGCTCCATTAGATGAGAATGAAATCAATGGTATTCACTCTAAATATGTACAAAACCATTATCTAAATAAACCTTTTTACACTTTACCCTGGTTTTTGTGTGTGTGTGTGTGTGTGTGTGTGGTGGACGCATTAGGCCTGTAAATGGGGCTGGTCTCATTGCAAACGTATACAGAACCAAGTTAGCGCTGTAGTGTAGTGAAGCTCTGACACTGTTATCATAGTACAGGTATGATTATGCACTCTGGCCTTATTTAGAAGTGCTCAGTGTAGCTGAACAAGATTAGCTCAAAATATACACACACACACACAGATATCCATTTTCACCTCTATATACATCAATGACTTTATTTACAGTAGGAACAACAGCATTGGGGTAACCAGTATATATGATTTTTTTTTCCCCATTTAACTATGTTTTGGCACCAGGAATCCACTCATGCTTTACCTGTACAAACATTCCAGTTCAATGATTTTTGGGCCTGCAGTTGCTTGTGAATGGTCCTAACATGATGTACTGGTTTTTAGAGCTTACAACATGCTTGCTGCTGATTGTTTATATGTCCTAGACTGCATATATTTGTTGTTATAATACTTCACTGAGGATTCATTCATCTTCTATACCCACTTATTCCCTAACTCAGGATCACAGGGGTCTGCTGGAGCCCATCCCAGCACACATAGAGCGAAAGGCAGGGGTACATCTTTGACAGGTCACCAGTTCCATCACAGGGCCACAAACACATCAGAAATCAGAGTACCCGGAGTAAACCCATGCAAGAACGTGCAAACTCTGCACAGAAAGACCCCTTGCCCAGAAATGAAAATTCAGGACCTTCTTGCTGTAAGGCGACCGTGCTAACCACTATGCCTTGACCTTGCCCCTCACTGAGGATTTTATTGTTTGATTTACTAATGTATATTATAATTTGTCCAATTTGGCACCAGAACATTCACCTAATTGTTTTCTCCTAAGCTGTTGACACTAACGTGGAGGCACACAGTTGCATATTATAAGATGGCATTATTCATTTACTGAAACTAAAAGACCTAAACCCTGTTCCAGCATGACAATGCACCTGTGCACAAAACCCCGGAGCTTTATGACCACATGGTGTGTTACAGCTGGAGTGTGAAAGAAATCCAGTGTCCTGCAAAAATGACTTGACCTGACTGATTCAAGCCCTACCATTGCTGGGCCGTTCAGTAACACCCTTAATAGTCCTGAATTGATCGCTTGTATAACATAATTATGTAAGTTGTTGTGGATAAGGGCGTCTGATAAATGCTGCAAAAGTAAATGTTTATGTAATTTTGAAAAGGGTCTAGAAAGCCCAGGCCAGTCACAACGCAAAACCAAACCACTTTTGATTGGCTGTAGGTAACAGCAAGGATTAAGACACTCTGAACATTGAAAATACATTTTTTTTAAATCTACGTTTGTGTTTATATTGCCTTGATATAATATTTTTTACCATGCTCAGGTGAGAATATTAGTACAGCAATATTTTTTAATTTTGAAGTATCTTTTCAACTTCTCCCCCGAAAATTGCCGACCTGGGATATCTTTCTGATTTCCCTTCTATGGTTGACAGGACCTGGGCCACACTTGGAGGTGTGTTTGGGGTCGTTATCATGTTGGAATATTAATTTCTGCCACACATGCTTGGCTCCATCTAAAACAAACAAGTTTATCTTGGTCTCATCAGACCACAGGACATGGTCCCAGTAAATCGTGCCCATAGCCTGCTTGTCCTCAGCAAACTGTTTGTGCATCATCTTCAGAGGAGGCCTCCTTCTGGGACGACAGCCAAGCAGAACAATTTGATGCAGTGTGCTGCATATGCTCTGAGCACTGACAGACTTATCCCCCACCCCTTCAAATACTGCAGCAATGCTGGCAGTCCTCATATATGTATTTCCCAAAGACACCTCTGGATATAACGCTAAGAACATGCACTCAACGTCTCTGGCCGGCCATGGCGACGCCTGTTATGAATGCAGCTTATCCTGTTAAATCCCTGTATGGTCTTGGCCACCATGCTGCAGCTCAGTTTCAGGGTCTTGAAAATCTTTTTGTAGCCTAGGCCATCTTATATTAAACATTCGTTTTTTTGGATCCTCAGAGAGATATTTGCCATTAGGTGTCATGTTGAACTTCCATTATTCAGTATAGAAGAGTGAGAGCAATAACACCAAATTTAACACACCTGCTCCCCAGTCACACCAGAGACCTTGTAACACTAACGAGTTTCATGGCAACAGGGAGGGAAAATGGCCACTTGGACCCAATTTGGACATTTCCTCCTAGGGCTGTAGTCATTTTTGTTGCCAGGGGTTTAGACATTAATGGCTGTGTGTCGAGTTCTTGGTAAGCGCCTCGCCTTATGTATGACCCCTGTGACCCAGAGTTAGGGAATGTGCGGGTATAGAAGATGAATGAATGAATGAATATATGAATGAATGAAAAGGGTGTACTCACTTCTGTGTGAATATTGTAATTTAATAAGAGAGAAATACTGTGTGTGTGTGTGTGTGTGTGTGTGTAAGAGAGAAAGAGAGAGAGAAATTAGATAAGTAATTTTTTGTCTGAGAGTTCTTGTCACCCTGTTATTCTCTTTTAAAAGTAACTTTCACCCCAGGCTTTCCAACACAGCAACAGGACACATCCCCTATGATGTTATTGGAACAAAATAATATTATCCACTTGTTAAACACTGAGAGCAGTCAAATGCAGCACACAGCGGGACACCGAGTTTAATACTGCATTAACTGTCCCCATTGCATCAGGTCTGTCTCCTGGGAATAAAGCACCTCCCAGAGGTCAGTGTAGGTTTTGCAGCTCATTCAGACACAGATGGGAAGTGAGTATAGTACAAGAACAAGCCACTTCCACAGGTTACACTTTAAATTGATTGTACATTTGCCAATAGGTTTAATATATATTTAGGGCGGCACGGTGGCGTAAGGCTTAGCACGGTTGCCTCACAACAAGTAGATCCTGGGTTCGATTCCTAGGCACAGTGTCTTTATGTGCAGAGTTTGCATGTTCTTTCCGCGCTTGCGGGGGTTTCCCCAGGTACTCCGGGCTTTTTCCACAGTCCAAAAACATGTACATTAGATTAATTGGTGACTCTAAATTGCCCAAAGGAGTAAATGTGAGTGAGTGGTTATCTGTATGTGGCCCTGTGATGGACTGGCAACCCGTCCAGAGTGTACCCCCTGCCTCTTGCTCTATGTGCTCTGGGATAGGCTCCAGCAGACCCCTGTGACCCTGAATAAAGGAATAAGCGGGTATAGATATATCACCTGCAGATGACACTTTCTTGCTATAGCCTATTTTTATGTTTTCTTAATGTTGATAAGATAAACAGATACACATTAGTCATACAGATACACATTAGTCATACAAGAAAGCAAAGAACACTAAAATCCTGCCTTTAAGATTCTCTTATAAAGGTAACGGTATTGTGCTGAAACTGGAGACTCCTTTAGTATATTTTGTTCTAACACAAAACATCAGCATATTGATAAATACAGTTTTTCTTCGTTGGACTGTATTTTGTCTGGACAGGTGGTTCGCAAACTATTTTGGATAAACGGCCTCCTATGTCAAATTGTTAGCCTACCCTACCTGCTCTGATCCACAACAGACCAGATGTCTCGAAAGCTATAATTTAAACTCCATTTGTTATCAATAACAGTTATTGCATTACTAGAATAAAAAAAAGATTAAGAAATATTATAAAGATTTAAAAAAGCTTACTTAGGCGGCATGGTGGTGTGGTGGTTAGCACGTTCGCTTCACAGCAAGAAAGTCATGGGTTCGATTCCTGGTTATTTCTGTGCGGCGTTTGCCCATAGGAGTGAATGTGAGTGTGTGTGGTTGTTCGTCTGGCCCGAAGATAGACTGGCAACCTGTCCATCTTCAACCATTTTATAGACAGTAATAAATACAAGGGGAATAAAGAGATACCGAAGATAATCCATGTTGTATCAGCAACATTTTTTTCTTCAGCTGTGCTATTAATTTCCTAGGAAAACTTGTAAATTTTGATATAAAATCATTTAACAGACCTGTTTAAGTGCCCACTATTAGCCTCCAACCACCCCTCCCCCTTTCCCAGCCACCACCAGTAAATTCTATTGCTCTCATTTTCATCGAACATAGCAGCTTAGGGTTAAGAGCCTTGCTTACAGTCTTAGTAATAAAAGCTGAACAGTGCTGGGAATTGAACTCATGACCTTCCAATCAGTGGTCCAACAACTTAAACACTGAAAATAACTAGTCTTATCCCCGTGAACAGACTGTTACTATAGAAACAATAATTAACAAAACATAATCTAATAATTTATCTTGCAGTACTACTGTGGGAGCTGTTGTCAAAGACAGTTATCATTTATCTATAGTATTAGATCTAATACATACTAACTAGTTTGTTCTTAAAGTAAGTTGTGAAAGTATTGTGTAGTTTAATGTGTGTTGTTAATCTTGCATTATATGTTTGCTAGTGAAAATAATTAAAATATTATTAACACTTCCATCAAATCTTGATCTTGAAAGGTGTGTGTGTGTGTGTATTTGGTGATTGTCATTTGTTTTATTCTATGGTATGGTCTTCAGTACAGATCTAACAATGTGTATGATGAATTTTAAATAAATTCCAAAGAGTTTGTTGTTTTCTTTAATTGTGGTATACATATAAATTATGTAGAACTTGGGCGGCGTGGTGGCATAGTGATTAGCACGGTTGCCTCACAACAAGAAGGGGCTGGGTTTGAATCAAGGGCACGGGGTCTTTCTTCCCGCGCTTGCGTGGGTTTCCTCTGGGTACTCCAGTTTCTTCCCACAGTCTAAAAACATGTGCATTAGGTTG
>JAOTQW010095439.1:0-10548 GCA_026260075.1 Sisor rabdophorus | reverse complement strand
TGATTCGCTGTGGCGACCCCTAAATGGGAGCAGCCGAAAGGAGAAGAAGAAGTGTGTACATGAGCAAATGAGAATTTTAATGGCTTTAAAAACCATTCTTGCTCCAGCTATCTTTTATTCTGTATGTTGAAGTAAATGCAATTAAAAATCAACTTGTAATACTAGAACTTTTTTAGTTGTTCAAAACACTACTGTCATGAAGCCTTTCTTTCCCACAGTGGAGAACTCCCTAACCATTGCAAAAGCGCTAATTTCCCAAAAGGCTTTGAAACCTTTTCCCAGTGTGTATATCTACATTAAAACAACAGCACTTTGTTTGAATATAACTAGCTTTGTTGCATTGTGTGTTAATTTTGATTCTATTGAATGCGACAGCACAAACCTGTGCAGCAGGTTTTCTGTCAGTCGGACACACAAACACACACTAATTACCTTCAGTCAGCTTAAACACGAGATGCTCTTGTGTTGCAATACTTATTTATCCTGGTAAACCAAATTCATTACCCTTCAGATTTTCTAAGGGATTAAGGTCTGGAGACCTCCAGGAACTTCAACCTGTTTCTTCTTGCCCCACTCTTCTGTTGCCTTAGCTGTGTTTTTTTGGGTCATTGTCATGCTGGGATACCCATCCACCACCCATTTTCAATGTCCTGGCTGATGATACATGACTGCATCCATTGCCCTTTTGATGATGTGAAGTTCTGTCCCTTGGCAGCAAAAGGCCCCCAAAGCCCCAAATGTTTTTTTATTTTCATCTTTGATCAGCAATCCAATCCTTCTGTGTAGTATGATAATTGTTTTCTTGGTGACTATGGTCGCAGCTGCCTTAAGATTATATTAAACATTAATTACAATAATTAAGATCCTTCTGTGTAGTTCTAGGCTGATTCCTTACTGTCTCATAATCTTCAAAATCTCACAAGGTGAAGATCCCACATGAAAAAAATGCCAGATCATGATGGTAGAACTCAGGACAGCAATGATGAATTTTTCTGTGGCTGGTGTGTGTAGGAGTGTAACTAAGGTTATATTAAATGACTATAATAATCTCTCTTCTTTTCATTATTAGTCATGGAATGCATGTTGTTATAGCTTCTGCAAGAGTTTTCTTCTTGTTTTTGTTTTTATCTGTATCTGTTACACTTTGAAAACAAGCACACATGCACAGCTGTACACAATGTTGCCCAACCCAGGATCAGTTTACACATCCTTGTACAATTAAAAAATAGTATACAGTACAGTATTGTTTGTAGACCTTAAGTAGTTGTAATAGTTCTTTAAGGAACGTAGACTATATTTAACTGGTATAGTAATCCTGTTATTTTTGCCCAAAAATATTGATAGCCCTGTTGGCAAAATGTTTCTTAAAGTAAATTTTATTCAACCTGCAAGATTTTTTACATTTTAAAGAAAGTCAATGAAAAAGAGAACTACATCAGGATTCTCAACAACATTATCAGGCAGTCTGCAGAGAAGCTAGGCCTTAGGAGCTGGTGGACATTTCAGCACAACAAACCAAAATACAGCAAAAGTGATGAAGAAATGGTTGGTGGACAAAAACATTAACATTTTGCAGTGGCTCATTAATTAATTTATTGTCTTTACACTCTTATTTCTCTGAATGAACCTGGTGTTCACAGTCCATTGCAGGGCCACACTTAAATGAACAAACACTAACACTCACTCCTATACCCAATTTCGAATCACTGATCAACCTATTGTACATGTTTTTGGACTGTGGGAGGAAACCGGAGTACAGACGTAAACTCTCAAGCGTGGGCAAAACATGCAAACTTGGCAAAGAAAGACATTGCCCGGAAATCAAACACAGGATCTTTTTGCTGCTGGGCAACTGTGCTAACTATTATGCCACCACACCATCCATGTACAGCTGAGAAATTATACCAATAAAACAATTTTGGTTAAATAATTTCAAATTTCAGACTTGAATATACACCATTATTTACATTTGTGCAAAGTGTTGTTATTCATGCTCATTTGCTAATGCAGGTTATTGACTTTATAATTCTTTCATTTATTCATTCATTTTCTATACCCACTTATTCCCTTACATGGTCACAGGGGTCTGCTGGAGTTTATAATTACACACGAAATATTTAAGAGCTTGGATAAGTGTACTGTGCAGTATACAAATGACTATGCAGGAAAAAAAGAGATATTTTTAGTTTACAAATTTGATAAGAGAGCGAACGTCCTGCAGTGTGGTAATATTTTAACGACATCTACAATCTATTTTTTACTATAAGTGCTGCTGTTTAAAGCTGAAGGTCTTTATAAATAATAAAAGATTTGTTAATTTGGTGTAAAGAAAAAATAGGTGAAAAATTAGTCTTGGAGATTTTCACAGTACATCAGAAGAATAATTAATTACTGATTTGAACTAAACCAAAAGCTACCCATCCGTTCATTATCTATAACCGCTTATTCATAATCAGTGTAACGAGGATCTGCATTAAGGGGTAAAGGTGGCTCAAGCGGTTAAGGCAGAGTTGCTAATTTAATGACCACAATGACCCGGGTTAAAGCCCAAACACCGCTAGCCCAGAGTTGTTAATCTAAAGACATGGGGTGAAGCAAGCCACTCCCTGTTGGCTCCTTAAGCAAGACCCTTAACCCCTCTGGGATATGTAAAGATGTAGATAGTAAGTAAATTGTATTATTGATGTTAATCCAAGTTCATAATTCATTACAATATTTATCAAAGCTCAAAGAAAAGGAACAAAGTAAGTATGTAAGTTTAGTTATTATATAAAGCTATTTTTTGTTAATTTTCTGAAATAAATACCTTCTTGTAGGTGCAGTTTAGTATGGTTAGTAAGAAGGTCCCGGGTTTGATTCCTGCGTTCGCACGTTCTCCCCACGCTTGCATGTGTTTAGTTAGTAAATAACTTAAACATAAAATATATTGATATTGTGAAATAAAATCCCATATCACGATATAGAATTTTTGGTCATATTGCCCACCCTTATTCAAGAGTTAGATGTTAGATAGTTAATAAGAGCCTATTAAAATAAATTATAAGCCTGGAGGTATATTTTAATTAGGGGTGTAAGATCCAAAACAACTCACTGGAAACTGCTGAGAAACAGAAATAAGAATTGAAACCTCTACTTCCTCCATAAAGCTCTGCAACATTTTATCTGTGTACAAAGGTTCGGCAGTCTTCTTTTGACAGTAGGCAGCTTAGTTTGACTGCTCTCAGCATCTCTCAAAATACAAGGAAGTCATGACATAAGTCATTTTTTTTCTTCCAGAATCTCAAGGTGTAACGAATGTTGTGTAGACACGATTAAACAGTTGCTCATAGTCTTTAGACCCAAATCTTCCTAAAATACTAACAACTAAAAAACTTAGATATTGCATAACTTAGATAATCTTAACAGAAGGTGTTAAGATTGTTTGAATCCATGACCTGGTGAAGCAGTGTAATATGTTGCAAAAAAGCAAGTTTTTTTAAATTATGTATAATTATTAAATCTACTAATGAATTATTTGTTCATTTATCTTCTATACCTGCTTATTGCCCAATTCGGGCACCCTGGTCAGGTCGCCAGTCCACTACATGGCACACACACGCACACACTTACTCCTAATGTCCATAATGTTGGTCTGTGGAAGGAAACCAGAGCACCCGGTGTAAACCCACGCAAAATCCACACAAAAAGTCCCTACCTGGGAATTGAATGTTTTGCTGTGAGGCAAGGATGCTAATCACTAAGCCACTCTCCATTTTTAAGCTTGAAATGTGTAGTGTTTTTTTTATCAATTGTTAATCAGTATCTTCTCTTTTGTCTTCCTTTCAGTTTTTGCTGTCAGGTGTGGCAGCAAATCATTTGACTCCACCTAGCTCTATCATCTGTGTCCTCATTGATTGTATCCAAATCCCCTTGGTTTTCCTTTTTGCCTCCTGCCTGCATCTACATACAATATTCTCCTCTGAATATATCTTCTTTGTCTTTGTCCCTGAAACGAAGTGTTTCATTCTTAATGCTGTCCACCGCTTGACTTTTTTGGTTTTTTTTGGGAAAAAAATTCCATCTGATAGTAGGCCAATGTGTCAATTTAATAATTTAATAATATAAACTTCATTACAATTGTTCAACCCAGATTTCACAAATTTTTCACATCAGATATGTTCGAGATCATAATGTTGTTGTTGTTCATGTCTATACCTTTATGTTTTCGCTCACCCTGTTTAGCATGTACAACGTTTTTTTGTGGGGTTTTTTTAATGTCGTACTTTCATTGCAAATGTAAGATCATCAGTGTTTAAAACTAGAGCAAACAATGGCAAAACAAGGGTGCAGACGTGACTGGGTGCTGATGTTATCGTGCAACACAGAACTTTGAACTTATCTTAAAAAAAATTATCTTTCAACCATATCAAACGTTTTCTTTTAATCTTGAAGAATATGTTTTACATAGTATTTTGTTGAATAAGCAACTTTTGGTTAACCATATTTTTGGATTGAGTCAGAGTGCATGCATTTTAGGTGCTAATAAATAGATAAAATATTTTTCTTATTGTATCAGTTTACTGTATCAGTAAACAAATTAACAACAACCAGAATTACTGCATTTTAGACCTGGCTCATTAAGTACATGCTTTGGAATCAGATTATACATAACAATTAAAATGTCAGAGTAAGAGCCTTTGCATGCACAGCGTATAAAAGCTGGAATTCAGTTACTGATGGTTAACAATGTTGTGTGACCTAAGGAGGGAGGGAGGGAGGGAGAGAGAGAGAGATGTTCTTACTAAATACTTTGTTTTTTACATAGTTGAATGTTCTGACAACAAAATCAGAAGATTTCTCGATTTTGTGTAGCATTCAATATTGAAGTGCTGATCCAACTTTAATGTAATGTCCTTAAAATAAGTCAAAATTAGGCTTTGTAGTGTGTGTGGCCTCCACATGCCTCTATGACCTTCCTACAATATCTGGGCATGCTCCTAATGAGCTGATCAACTCCCAGACCTGAACTAAAGCATCTGCCAATTCCTGGGCAGTCTGTGGTGCATAGAGCGATGTCCCACCTCAACTGATTTTAAGTCTGCGTAACAGGCGAGCCAGTCCACAGCATGCCTTTGTCTTGCAAGAACTGTTGACACACTCCACCCACATAAGGTCTAGCATTGTCTTGCATAAGGAGGAACCCAGGGGCAACTGCTCCGGCATATGGTCTCACAAAGAATCTGCGGATGTCATCTCGGTACCTAATGGCAGTCAGGCTACCTCTGGCGAGCATATGAAGCAGCCCCTCAAAAAAAAGGCACCCCACATTATTACTGACCCTCTGCCAAACTTGTGATGCTGTAGGATGTGGCAGGCAGCAAAACATTATCTCTAAACTCTGGACACTACGCTAACAGACACAGCAAACCTTCTTGCTACAGCTCACATTGATGTGTCATCCTGGATGAGCTCCACTACCTGAGCCACTTGTGTGGGTTGTAGACTCTGTCTCATGCTACCACTAGAATGAAAGCACCACCAGCATTCAAAATTGACCAAAACATCAGCCGGAAAGAAACTGAGAAGTTGTCTGTGGTCACCACCTGCAGAAACACTCCTTTATCGTGGGTGCCTATAATTTTCACCTGTTGTCTATTCCATTTGCACAACAGCATGAAATTGATTGTCAATCAGTATTGCTTTCTAAGTGGATAGTTTCTCCATTTATTTATTTATTCATTTATTTATTTATTGACATTACTATGTGGTTGTGGGTTATAACTTAATAATATTCATTCATTCATCTTCTATACCGCTTATTCCCGAGCTTGGGGGCACAGGGGTCCGCTGGAGCCTATCCCAGCGCACATAGGGCAAAAGGCAGGGGTACACCCTGGACAGGTTGCCAGTCTATCGCAGGGCCACACACACAACCACACTTACTCCTATGGGCAGTTTAAAATCACCGAACAACCATATGTTTTTGGATTGTGGGAAGAAACCCACACAAGCGCGGGGAGCACATGCAAACTCCGTACAGAAAGACCCTATGCCCGGGAATCTAACCCAGGACTTTCTTGTTGTGAGGCGACCATGCTAACCACTACGTCACCGTGCTGCCACATAATATAAAAATGATTACAAAACAATTATGAAAGATTTTTAACTTTTGAAAAAAGATTAAAAATGTTTTTAATAAAAGGTCTTGTTTTCCATCTGCAAATTTTGTAGGTTAACTTCTTGCTTGTTGTTGGCCACCTTTCCATGATGTCACATAAAAGTTTCGTCAGGCAGCAAGTTATGAATTTTACTTTTAACGAACATTAAAAATATGTTCAGACTTTATTTTGTTCGCACTTGTCATTTCACTATGCTTTCTCTATTTCTATGCATCCCATTGGTTATTGGGCTTCACAGCTACATACTTGAATCTGGCAAATTTTTCGCTACAGTACCCTGGCATAGACTTTCCAGCACAGGCTAAGATGTTTGATCCCCAGACAGATACATAAATATCATATATTCTCGATAGATCCTAGATAGACAGACAGATAGCTAGACAGATAGATACTACAGCTACATAAATATCTATAATTCCTGATGTTTGGGGTACACTTTTTTTAGTCCCAGCTTAAGTGACAAAAAGTAATTTGGACTGATTGAAAAAAACACCATTAATATGTGTGTGTGAAAATTAAAATGTGTGAGTGTGTTTTTGTCAGAGCAGGAAGTCACTGCTGCTACATGGGATGGGCTTCCGTGAATCTACAACACAAACTTTACCCATGTTAATCTCATTGCTTTGAGCATATGCATTCTTGAAAATGTCTCTAATTTTACGTATGGTGTGTGTGGTAGTGGCTCTACATGGGTGGGTATTTTAATATGACATGGAAGATAAACATATTTTGGTAGATATGCCTGCTGTTAATAAATCAATAATTTGGGGAAAATAACAAAAAATGTTTGTTAAAGTGTGAAGAATAAATTCTTGGGGTTGTACAAAGAATAGCTGAACATATAATAACTAGTGAAACCATAATCATTAACAAAGCAACCGGAAGCAACTACACAGTGCATGAAGGGTAACAGTATAGGCTAGACCTTCCCTTTCACATGCATTTAACAGCATTTGGGCAGACTTTGTTTTCCAGACTGACTTACATTTATGGGGCCCACAAAAGGTTCGATTGTTATAATTCTTTAAGGAAAATATAGGTTAATGGTAAAATGGTTAAATTATTAATGTCATCCAAGCCCAAATCCATCTACTTATTACATTTAAATTAACATAATTGTATGATTTTTAGTATATAAGAAGCCTGACTAACATTACAAGGTTTATAAGTTTGTTTATGGGAATTTTTTGACTATTTTTCTTGAACGCCTGGCTCTCAGTCTTTGCTTTAATTCATCCCAAAGGTGTTCTATCATGTTGAAGTCAGGACAGTCTTTGTTCACTGGTGCACAGTCATGTTGGAAGAGGAAGAGCTCCAAACTGTTCTCACAAAATTGGGAGCATGGAATTGTCCAAAATGTAATGTATTCAATTCAATTCAGCTTTATTTGTAGAGCGCTTTTAACAATAGTCATTGTCTCAAAGCTGCTTTACATGTATTCCTTTCACTGGAACTAAGGGGCTATACTCAGCTCCTAAAAAACAACCTGCACCATAATCCCCCCTCCACCAAACGTCCCACATGTCGCAAAGAATAAGCAGGTATAGAAGATGAATGAATTGTTAAAAAATTGGTTTAAAGCTGCTGCAAGTAAGAAAAGAAAATGGTTAATTGATATTTAACCGTATTTATTAATAATATAAGCAACACCTTATCAAATTTATATTTTAAATGTTATTTTTTTCTCTAAAAATACACTTCAAATTCATTTATCTTCTATAGCTGCTTTTAGCCCAATTTAGGGTCATGGGAATCCGCTTGAGTCTATTCCAGCACACATAGGGAGAGAGGCCTCCAGGGTGTACCCCCGTCCAATGCCACACATACAAACAACCACTTCCACTCACTTCCATAGACAATTTAGAATAACCTATCAACCTAATGTACATGTTTTTGGACGGTGGGAGGAAACCCACGCATGAGCGGGGAGACCATGCAAACTCCACACAGAAAGACCCTGCGCCCAGGATTCGAACCCAGGACCTTCTTGTTCTGAGGCGACTTCAAATCTGTTAAGCGTCTCATTGGTGGTTGTAGCAATTGCGTGGGCGGGGCTTAGTGTATGCATACTTTAATCGCTTGAACCTCACAGGTTCAAAGTTACAGCAGTCAGCAGAGAGGAATGAGGAGAGTCTATCACACACCCCGATCTTTTAGTTTGTCCTACTTTGCCGGTATTGTCCGGTCTTAAGATTTAACTGAAAATCTGTAAACAACATGTTATTTTGAAAAGGACGTCGTAAAAACCCGGAAACAGGGCCAATGCGCGGGTTCACGTTTTTAGTCGTTTTTTTCCACTTGTGTCTTCTGGTGTCTGTTTTCGATACCCACCGACGTCATGCACTCGTGGTCAAAGAGGTAAGAATTTTCCTGATCAACTGATAAATATCAGTTAATAAGTAAAATTTAATAAACTGCTGAATCGTTCTTATATAAATACATGTGTCATGTGGTTGTGTAGAATTGGCGGGGGTACGTTAAAATTAAAGGTATTTAGTAAGAAAGTAACTGATAAATCAAATTTGCCTTATTAAATCCAATGTAAAATGTGACTTATTCGAGTTGGACTTCTTAAGTTCAAATCTAAAGTATCAACCTTTTTCTATTAAAAATACAAAAACAATTACCAAAAAATTATTACCTAAAGCAAACTCATAAGTGGAAAAAGTTGTTTATCCGAATTTATTATAAAGTAAAAGTAAATAAGCTTTTTTTATTTAAAAACTTGGTGATGGAGTGGAAAAAACTAAAGGTGGTTTAGACTGTTCAAATTCCCCCTCCCATGTTCTCTCGATCTGATTACATGTGCCAACTAATGAGTCAAGCAAGTCATGTATTGGGTCTGTTTGCTGTTACTTGCAGTTTTTAGCGTTGCAAACGGCAGACGTCCTTATCCTTAAATACACCTTCTTGGCCTAACAGTGGCAACTTGTTGCTGGGAATTAAACCCTGATCCTCCATCTGTCATTTGTGCTTTGCATCTGGTATACAAGATGTACGATTATGACCGTAACCACTGAGCTACTACTGTCCCCTTCTTACAGACATCTCATTCATACATCTGAGTAATTAAAGGTTAGAGGTTTTGCTCCAAGGTCCAGGGTGAACATCTTGTTAGTGTCTGTAGTGTTTATGTAGTGGTGTTTATGTAGTTCTGTAGTGTTTACTTTTTACAAGTAAATTATGTCATGATAAATATTAAGTCAGGGCAGTAAGGTGTAGTGGTTAGCATAAAGGTTACGGGTTCGTTTCCTGGGCAAGAGGTCATTCTTGTACTTGTACAATTACGTTGATTGGTGATCCTAGTGCGTGTGGTTGTTTGTCTATGTGATCTGTCCAGGGTGTACCCCTATTTTTTGCCAGATGGGAGTTGCGATAGGCTCCAGCAGACCTCCATGATCGAAAGTTAGGGAATAACCCTAACCCTAAGGCACTTAGTCTTGTGTGTCGGACTGCATTTCCTAATGATGTTTTTATGTTCTAGTGCAAAAAAAATGTTCTGTAATAATAAAATAAAAGAAGTCACAGAATTTAAAGTTACTTTATTATCATTTTTTTTCCCTGAAATGCTGAGCAACAGTATATATATATATATATATATATATAATATTTTTTTTAATTCATGCTAGTTGTCATCTATTGCTGTTTAATTACAAGCTTTACCTCCCGATCATTTTTGTTAGCTGCATAGCTAATGGTCTATCTATTCTTTTAGACAACAAAATGTGGTGTTATTAGTTGAATCCCAGGGCTGAAACCAAAAGCAGACACTCAGAGGGGGATTCACTGTAGGTCACCTGTCAGTCACATGTTTAGATATAGGGAAACAAAAACTGTCAATTTGATCTGTGCTGAAAATTAACTATGTAATATCAACGAATGTGGAACTTGTAGTATCACTGCACCAGTCTCCAAATAGACAATAGTAAATTTTCGGCTTTGCACGTAGGAGGATTTGGAGGCACCGATTCAGGAGGTTCTCATATTCTAAACGATTCCATCTCTGCCAGTTTGAGAGAACTGTTTCACTCCACCGGTGTCAATGTTGAAAGTTAAAAGATTTGCTTTCATTTTGAAGCACTATATTAGTTTGTAGTCACCTGACCGTCAGATCTATATTTAGTTCCTTTCCAAACTCTTGCTACAAATATAAAAACACATTTGAATGTCTTTGTAAGCACTACATTATTTCGTCACTGGAACTAAGAGACTTTAACACTGTTACAGTATTACAATGACCCTGAGCACAGAGCACATGAGCTGTATTATTACATGCTGTGTTGTAATTATTAGAGTGAAAAATACGTATTTGGCACAAAGTCCTGATCTTAACACCAATTCTTCTTCTTCTCCTTTCGGCTGCTCCCATTTAGGGGTCGCCACAGCGAAT
>JAOTQW010095407.1:0-10550 GCA_026260075.1 Sisor rabdophorus | reverse complement strand
GGGTGTGAGTGAGAAGGATATAGAGAATAGGGCTAGGTGGAGACAAGTGATTCGCGGTGGCGACCCCCAAATGGGAGCAGCCGAAAGGAGAAGAAGAAGAAGAATGTGTAATATTATGTGTAATATTAAAAAACAAGTTGAGGACCCAAGAATTATAAAATGCATATACAGAGTATATTTATTAGACAAACATTGCCTGAACATTACCCTATACTCAACTAGATTTTGAATTAGTGCTTCTGTCTTATACTGCACACTGTACTGGGAATGTTGTTTTTTCAAGTTAAGTAGTGTGCCAACACTTTGTAAGATATCTAGCTCCATTAACATTACCGCCGGTAATTGAGAACAGGCTTTCAGCTAGTTTGTATTTGTTCACTAGAGATTTATTTCATCCTGCAAACAACAATGCATGCCATGTTGGGTGCTTGTTAGAAAATATTTTTATAAATCTTTTTAGCTTGTTAAAGAAAAAGTTAAAATCATTGATTACTTATCAAAAAAACAGTGCAATAATCTAGAGATGTTCACCTCTTCCATCACCTATATCCAAACTATTACAAACTGCATTTCTTTTCATACAATCCTATATAAAATATAATTATTTTGTCAATTATGACCAGATGTTATATTAAATGCCCAAAGACTGTCTAAAACTGTCAGAGTACATAAATATCTATAATTTTAACTTGTTTATTTTGGGTCATTCAAACACCAAACCATTCATTCATTCATCTTCTATACCCGCTTAGTCCCTAACTCTGAGTCACAGGGGTCTCCTGGAGCCTATCCCAGGGGTACACCGTTGACAGATTGCCAGTCTATAGCAGGGCCACACATAGTAGAAAAATCACACTCCTATCACACTCACCAATCAACCCAACTTACATGTTTTTAGATTGGAAGGAAACTCAGGTGCTACTCAGGTGCAAACTCTGCACAGAAATCCAGAAAATCACATTGCATGTGGAAAACAAGTATTTCATCAATAACAAAAGTTCAATACTTTTTATACCCTTTGTTGGCAATTGCAGTGGTACAATGTTTTTACACACTGTTGCTGGTATTTTTGCCCATTCATCCATGCAGATTTTCTCTAGAGTAGTGAGGTTTTAGGGCTGTTGCTGGGCAACAAAGACTTTTAACTCTCTTCTCTCTGCAGGTCATTTACTAGGTCCCCCCATTTGTTTCTGGGATTTTGCCTCACCGTTCTTGTGATCATTTTGAACCCACGGAGTAAAATCTTGCTTAGATCCCCAGATGGAGGGAGATTATCAGTGGTCTTATATGTCTTTCATTTTCTAATAATTGCTCCCACAGTTGATTTTTTTACACCAAGCTGCTCACTTACTGCAGATTCAGTCTTCAGCCTGTTGCAGATCTACAATTTTGTTTCTGTGTCCTTTGATAGCTCTCTGAACTTGGCCATAGTGGAGTTTGGAGAGTGATTGTTTAAAGTTGTGGACAGGTGTCTTTTATACTATAATGAGTTTAAACAGGTGCCATTTATACAGGTAACAATGGAGGACAAAGGAGACTCTTACAGAAGAAGTTGCAGGTCTGTGAGAGACAGAAATCTTGCTTGTCTATAGGTGACCAAAATTGTATTATTTTAATATAGATTTTTTTTAATTTTTCAAAATGGGGAATCCAAAACTTTTACCCAGTTGTTGCTCAGTGATTAAGGTTTTTATCTGACTAAAAGGTTGTAAGGAGTTTAAACTCCAGGACTGTTGAGCCCCTGAGCAAGGCACAATTGAATAAATGTAATAAATAAATTGCTCTGAAGAAGCGTTTCTGCTGAATGCTTTAATATAGAGAGCTTTACACTATAAAGAAAGGTCAGATTAATTAACACACAAACATGTTGGATGCTTTGAATGCCAGTTACAAATATTTTATTTTATCTTTTATTTTTCAATAATCTGGGTCGCTGTACTTTAAAAAATTAATAATTTGTTTTCAGTTTGATGGAGGCAATTATATTGATTAAAATGATTGTGAAGTTTATTAAAATACATATCATGTTCTTGACCTTTTTTACTAGAAGTATTTTGTGTTAAGCTACCTGATTTATCAAAAGACGTGTATGTTAAAATCTATTTAACGTTTTTAAAAGGTTTGTATCTGTTGTGTCATTTTCTGTGTCATTAAGACAATAGATTGTTGTCTTATTCTGATGTTGTTTTTTATATTTACATTTACACCACAAAATAAACCAGTTTCCAGAGCGACATACAAAATTGCTTTGAGTCTTTGATCACTTGATCATCGACCAGATCAATATTGGTATTGTATTGTATTGTAACAACCTACATAGATAAAGCATTAAAAATGTTTAAGTATTTGAGAAAGCGATGGGTCTTTATTTGACTTTTGAAGGCAGCCAGAAAATGTGACATTGATTGAAAGTCCATTAAACCATGCTGGTGCCAGAACAGAAAATAGTCTTGAGGCAGACCTACTGTATATAAAGTATTTTAATGATGACAATATTTACTATAATTTACTGATGACTATAATATTTACATATTAAAATTAGTGTGTGTGTAACAGTGCCATTAAGCTTTTACCGTCTATTAACTAAGTATTTAAAACATTTTAAAACCTTCTTAATAATTAGTTTTTTATCTTTTACCTGGTCTTAAAATGTATTAAACTGAGGTCTTAAAAAACATGTTTTATGTTGTTTTGTATTTCAGCATAAAAGAGCAAAAACTCTTTCTCTCATTTTTCCTCTGCATAGTTAGATGCATGCCATGCTTATTTCTATGAAACGTGATCGCTGCCAACATGCAGCATTTCAGGCTTATTGTTTTGCCTGTGGTGTCAATGTTACAACCAGTTATGTTAATCTGAGCTGCTGGGAAAGAGTGATAGCAAAAGCAAAAAAAGTAACAGACGACTAGAATAGGTATGGCAACAAATAAAGAATAGGAAGACTATGAAACCTACAGGCCAAATTTACATAATCAAGAAACACTATTTTCAGAACAGGAAAAGAAGCATTTTTTAATAATAAACACACACAAACACAGTGATTTTGATAAAACAAACATGTATAACTTTAAAGGGGTGGCCTAGTGGTTAAGGTGTTAAACTTTCTAATTTTAAAGACAGGGGTTTGATTCCCAGCACCACTAAGCCACCACTTTGGGCTCCTGAGCAAGGCCCAACCCCAATTGCTCAGTTGTAAGTCAATCTGGATAAGGTTGTCTGTCAAATGCTGTAAATGTAAAACAAACATGCATGACATCACATCTAAAGCAATTTCCTTACAAGTATTTCATTTATTTGCAATTTAATAAAGCCCTTTGAAGCATATTTACAGCAATATATAAAAGGGTGCTGTAGTTTCTTAGCTTATAATAGGTATGTTATAATTTTTGCTAAAGCCATCAAATGTCTAATTACAGACACCTTAAGACATGATCTAACAGGTCACCGGCCATTGTTAGATCTTGTGCTAAGGTGTCTATTATTACTGGCTTGGTATTCTAATGAGATGTATCCCAGGTCCCAAAATAAATCCCACATAGATAACATCTCTCTATTTCCTTTTGATAAATGGTAATGTGAAATCAGGTCAATTTCCCACCATAACATCTTAGGTAACTCCTCATCTTAGGTAAAGCTAATAAAACCTGATTTTATTTCCCAGAGATCTTTCAATAGAGAGGAATTGCAGCTAGTCCTGGTCAGCACAATTTCCCGTTCATTGTTCCACACTAGCGTTAATCTAGGCTCATCAAATACATCAGGTAGTAAACTCGGCTCATAAAGTAGAGAAGCAGGAATAGATTAGGTTCCTTATGTGTGGCATTGGCCTCCACAGGATGACCAGAACAACCGTAATCGACCATCCCTTAAACCTAAGCCATGTCACCTTAATTAGAAATGCATATACACCATGCAGTAAATCTTATAAGTCCTGGGTTCTCTGCTGAGTTTGCATGTTCTCCCTGTGCTTGCGTGGGTTTACTCCAGTACCCCTCCCAAAGTCCAAAAACAGGTTGACTGGTGATTCTAAATTGCCAATAGTAGTGAGTGTAAGTGTGTGGGTTGTGTATGTGTGGCCCAGCGATGGACCGGCTGTCCAGGGTATACCCTTGCCTTTCACCCTATCTGCTGAGTTGAACGGAAAAAGCTGTGCATGTGTTAATATTGAGTTACTGATCCTGTGGAGGTCTTTTTACGTTGATGGAGAGGAGAGATAAAAGTAGTTCTCCTTCAAGACACCTTTTATAACCTTTTGACTAAAGCATGTGTGAGATCTGACCAAGCATTAAGCATTATCTTATGGCTGGGTGATGTCATCAACCAGGAAGTTATGCTTTTTAAGCATAAATGCTATTTAAACATGAGCAGAAGGCTTTCTGTCCTCCTCCTTTTCCAGGCTTAGAAAACGCGTTTCAATGCATCTCATAGGGAATTGCGCACTGTTTGTTTGCAACCATGGTTTCCTAAAGGAACAAGACACTATGTAACATGCCATATCCAGCCCTGCCAGGCTGAATGTTAGGTTATTAAGGCATGGTGCTGCTCGTGTTTATATAGCATAACTGTCAAATGACACAACCACATCAAGGCAGCATCTCAGTCCCTAATTGAATGTCCAATCTCTGTCCTACAGAGTTTAGCTCCCACCTTAATCAAACTCGCCTGAACCAACTAATCAAGTTTTTGCTAGAAATACAAATACTTAAAGCTTAGGGGTAAGTGTGATGAGCCAAGTTGGAGCTAAACTGTGCAGGACACTGGCCTGACATTTTCAACATCTGCTGGCTTACAAAATATATTTACAAAAATATATCTCAAATTGAGCTTTCTATAGTAATATGTATAGTTAACATTCTAGCAGGCTACATTCCAAGTCACATGGATTATAGCTAACCCTGCATATATAGATTTATTATTTGAAATAGCATATTTATGAATTCCATATTTCAGAAATTTTCAGAGTGTTTGCAGTTTAATATACAATCTTCTTTTTATTTAAATATATTTTGCTCTGATTGAATATTGAATTTGGCAAAATAATATATTGGCAAATGTCATTAAATATACATTTATTCAAATTTAGTTGCATTTCCCTTTTTACTGTTAAAAGATTAGCATTTTGTGTATAACTATCTAACACCTCAAAGTGAAGAAGTTATTAATATGTTAGCATCTGCATTGTTTTGCATCGTGAAACTGCAGCTTACAACGGTACATCTTGAAGCTAACAGACTAATGTCATCACAGTCCACTAACATTTTTCTATTGCCTGCATCTCATACACTCTTCTGTCAGTCCATGCTACAACCTGGCAGTAGATGGGCAACGATAAAACTGAGCATGTATTTCCTGCTTGACTTGCGTTCCAGTGGCCTGCAAACACAGTCTGATACTGAGACTGCATTTTAATTTGCTATTTCCAGCAAGTCTTTTGTGTTTTGCTTGTTAAATGGTCCTCAATGAAATTAATGGCCATGTGTGTAATAAACAGAGGACATCATTATGCAAATTCAGAACTCAAAGTACACTAAGTTGTTATAAAAGTGTTTCTTGGAATGACCCTTACCTTATGAAATTCTACATGCATCAGGACATAGAATATAATCAGTTTATCATAGAGCTAGATCAGAGAGGCCTTTCAATTAAGAATTTATTGATTGTGTCATTGGGATATTAATGCCAGGGGTGATCCTAAACATGATGTGCAAAATATTGATGTGTCGCTGTAAAATCTTAACTAGCATTTATTTTCTCTGAGAATGTTGTTAAATTATGTCTATTTTATTCGTGGTGGGTGTTATCCGGGCCTTCAGTGGGAATATACCAAACTGGTACACTTCTTAATATCACCACTATCACATTGAAATTACAGAAACCATTAATATGATACAAAAACACATAATAATTTAAAAAACATCATTATTAAAGCAAAAATTGTCTCCAAATGAAATAATGACGGCTGAGTAGAATCCATTGTGCAGAGTGGAAATTCATTACCACAAATAAACCATAAACAAGATAACAGACGAGAATGCTTAGTAAGCAAGAAAGCAAACATTACTTCACAATGGGTTTAGCAGTATGCTAAGCTTAAATACATCATGCCTGACCTATGACCCAGGAACAGAACAAACGGATCAGCATTCAGGTGAGGCTGCCCTCTGGTGGTTGGAGGGAAGTAGCGTTAAACCAAATCTCTACCTGACAGCCTTACGTATATGACATACAGCATCTGCATCGCTTTAGAATCAATATTCATTTTAATTTTAATATAGCATCAAAAAACATAAAAACTAATAAAATATAAGATACCTTTAAATGCTTTAGGTCAGTGTTACTGATTGTAGAAGCTAGTCTGGAGGTGGCAAAAAAACTCTTTCTCTGGCTGACCAGCAATACCAATTCTGAAAGCCTTGGTGAATTATAAAATTTAGAAACTAAAATCTAACATCCAAATAACATCTATATCCACATACTGGAAACAGTGCAGCCAAGAGAAACACAACGAAATAAAGAAAATAATCTACTTGAAATAAATGTAACTGAATATTTAAAAAAGAATTTAGGTTGTAAATTTAGGTCAGCTTCTGATAGTGTATAGGCCAGCAGAGAAGGCCTTGCTGGCCTTGACTGCACACCACTGTAAAAACATCTTTACTTTTTAAGTTAATTGCTAAAATCTGTTTAAATTCTGGAATAATTCTCAAACCTTAAAAGTATTGTTATGTATCTATATGTTTCAATATTTGTATCTGTCATTATCCCTTTAGAAAAGCTGCAGTAGCAGAGGTGGCCTGGTTAAATTCCAAGCCTGAATTATTGTCCCAGTCAACATCTGACTCTAAGCCTCTTTAAAAAATTTATATGAGTAGGATGAGGATATAAGATAACATGTATTAGGATGACAATTCTCAAAGGACTGTAGATGGACTGGTGAAAGATTAGGATTTTGAGGAAGTGTGTTGGTGACTCAAATTAGCTATAATTCTGTCATCTCTACAAGGAAAAAGGGTTTCATTTTTATAGGCCGGTTATGATTTCAAGCAAGGAAAACGATCCATAGGAAGGACAAGGTCAAAATGATGAGCAATTTAATTTATCTCTGCTCAAGTCAGATCTGTCACTAAGCAATGTATCTGTAAATTAATGCTAGTTAAAGCCTACAATATATTAATTATTCTTATTATCATATCCATCTGCGCTTTCAAATGGAGGGATAATGTGTTTTATGGAAAAGACATTGCAAAATGGCTTAGAAAGGAGAAGAAGACCTTATGTGGCTGGCGTGTGTCAGCAGTTCCTGCAAGACGAGCAAAACATTAATGTTATAGACTGCCAACCCACCACAGACCTGAATCCAATTCAGCTCATCATGTCTCATTTTATCCACCAACACCACTTTGCACCACAGACTGTCCAGGAGTTGGTGAATCCTTTAATCCAGGTCCAGACCTCCATGGGTTAATACATTTTATTGTTATTTTTTCTGTGATTTTGTTGACAGCACATTCATGTAAAGAACAATGTATTTATTAAGACAATTTTATTCACTCAAATCTAGGATGTGTTATTTTAGTGTTCCTTTTATTTTTAAAGCATTGTATTTGCCATTTTTGTTATAAGTCTTACAGGCTTGTTAAAGTGCTAATATGTTTTAAACTAGTAGTGTGACTGCGTGTGGTTGTGTGTATGTTGCCCTGCGATGGACTGGTGACCTGTCCAGGGTGTACCACCCTACCTTTTGCCCTATGAGCGGTAGGATAGGCTTCAGCACACCCCTGTGACCATGAGTTCGGGAATAAGCGGGTATAGAAGATGAATGAATAAGTTAATGTTTTAAACTGGGTGAATGTGCCAATTATAATATTGTTGTACAATTAGAGACACAGGATAAAAGATGTGTACCTTTGGGTGTCACATCAGCTTTGGATGGAACTATTAGTCTGCCAAATGATTATGTAAATGTTATGTGAATGTGTAATTCTGATTAAACTGCTCCTTTACATGGTGAACATGGCAGTGATTTTGCAGCACCTTGCCGTGTATGTGACCTGGACTTTTTTTTCCTTTTTATGCCCACTCTCTGCTTCCCCTTTGTGATTATGCTTCTTTCAGCTACAATTGTCAAGAATAGTGCCTTCCTCTGGCTAATCAGGCAATGCGTCTCTGACGTTGGGTCATGTGGAAGTGTTATTTTTACTCTGTGAATGCATTATTAGTAGCTTATAAAGCTATTAATTTTATTAATATTAATAATTATTAATTTATGCCTTGCTGCATACCCGCCTATCAGACATCAAGCTGATCTACTGCTGATTATTTACTGCTGTCAACAAGCTAATATTGTAAATAATTTCTGCAAAACATTACAGACCTCAATTATGTTTTAGCTTTTCCAGATAAGAGACTAAGACTAATTTAAGCATTTGAAGGGCAGAACAAGCACTTGGGGTGTTGCAGTGGTGTAGTGCTTTTGGCATAATCTCTTATCCAGAGCGACTTACGACTGAGCAATTGGGGGCTAAAGGCCCTGCTCAAGAACTCACAGGAACCTTGGTCTGTCTTATATCAGTCCAACCACGAGGGCCATCTCTTGCCTATGTAATTGTACATGTACTTGGTGTTTCTTTTTCTCACACACACTCTTTATTTGTCACGAGCTCTCTCTCTTTTACAGTATCTCCTGAAATAGTATATTCTATCTTATACATTAGATAAGTCATAGACTAGTTATTTGCTCCTGTATAGCCCATTAATCTTGCTAGATACAGTATTACAAAACAACTGAACTCTTGCATTTTGTCAACAGGTATTCTTTAACATTATTAACATTTAATAGCATTTTTTACTGGATGACAATCCACTCAAGAGTCTGGATGACAAAGGAAGTCAGTAGAGAGAATGAACAGATTTAGTATCACTTTCACATATCTTTTTCCTTTAGAATTGGAATTAGTAGACTTCATCCTGCATAACAAAGTGGGCACTTTATATAAAAAATGTATGTGTAGCACCCAGTGTTTTCACTAAAGAAGTAAAAGAAAGAAAGACATAGACATACGTCTAGTGACACAGTGTAGAAATCACAACAGACATTTCATGTTTAATATAATCATGAGCCTGACACAGTGCATTTCTGCTTTAGATTTAAGCAGTGGACAAAATACGTGGTATAATTGGATAATGAACACTTGATTGATTACTTAATTGAGTGTTCATACAAATTTCCCTCAAACAAAGTTTATTAATGCTTTATAAAGTGCTTTGGGAGGTGTTTTACTAAAAAATGTCCTTTAATGTGACTGAACTTTTCATTTTACTTCTGTGTTTTATATATGGATGAGATTTACATTACACTTCTGACAGGTAAAGTGAATGACGTTGATTATGTTGTTACAGTAGCACCTGTGAAGGATAGGTATATATAGTATATATAGATATATATATAGTACCTTTGTCCACTTCCAGCACATGTTCCAAACAGGACCATGGTGCTATAAAAGTAAAAGTGGCATTTCTGTTAAATCACATTAATCTACATCATGTGAAGGATTGGGTATTTTGTATTCAAACCATGATCAAGGATCTGCTGTGCAAACTAATCAAATCCATAGAGGATCCATCTTAATAACTTACAGGAATTTAATGATTTGCTGCTGACATCTTGGTGCCCGATAGCACACTTTTGAACTCTGTGCATATTTAAATAAACACTGTATTAGCAGGACAAGTAAAACTTACAGATGTTGTGGAGGCATAGTGGTTGGCATGATTGCCTTACAGCCTACAAGGGCCCGTGTTTGATACTTTCTGTGCAGAATTAGAAATGTTCTCCCCACACTTGCTTGGTATTACTCCAGGTATCCCAGTTTCCTCCTGCAGTTCAAAACTATTAACTAATACATTAGTTAAATTACTATTCCTAAAATCGCCAGTTGGAGTTAGTGTCAATTTGTGTGGTTTTTCACCAAGGGATTGGAAACCTGTCCAGGGTGTACCCCTGCTTTTTTACCCTATGTGCTCTGGGACTAGCTGTTTCTTCTATCAAGAGCTTGGCTTTGCCTTTATGCCTGAACTTCACTTTAAGGATGCTATGAGCCTGGGTATGTGCTCAAAGTGCCATCTGTGTTGCAGGGTTATGTTTAGCTGCAGGCTTTCTCCTCTACTTCCCTTCCAGACTTGGGTTCCAACAGGATACAAGATGATGCTTCACATATATGTGTCCCTGCCTGTGCTTAATGCAAGCTAATCACAATGCAGTGCCACACATTTAAATAGCATTACTTCCGAGTGATAAACATCACCTGCCTGTGATGTAGTGCTTTTTGATTAGATGGATTGCACACATGCCCCAAAGCATAACAACTTAATGTCCTAGTCTAGAAGAACCATGATTTCATACAAAATCTGAAAATGTTAGAATTATTTTGCTATGGATATGAAAAAGAAAAAAAAAATTTGAAGTGGATTTTAAATTAAATAATGTTTGGTACTTTTTGTAACTTTGAGTGCAAGCAGGTTGGAATGGGTGGAGAAATGTGTCAGGAGTG
>JAOTQW010095385.1:0-10554 GCA_026260075.1 Sisor rabdophorus | reverse complement strand
GCAAGCGCAGGGAGAACATGCAAACTCTGCACAGAAAGACCCTGAGCCCGGGATTTGAACCCAGGACCTTCTTGTTGTACGGGGCGACCGTGCTAACCACTACGCCAGTTTGTAAGTTGTATATAAAGCTTGGTAATGAAAAAGTTTATTTCATTTTAATTGTAATGACAATTAGGTTGGCACAGTGGCGTAGTGGTTAGCGTGGTTGCATCACAGCAAGAAGGACTTTCTGTGCGGAGTTTGCATGTAGTCTCTGCTCTCGTGTGGGTTTATTATGTGATTCTCCTGTTTCCTCTTACAGCCCGAAAATGTATAGGTTAATTGTTGCCTCTAAATTGCCCAATGGACTGAGTGTGAGTGTGTGGTTGTTTGTCTATGTGTGGCCCTTTGATGGACTCCGACCTGTCGAGGGTGTACCTTTCGCTCTATGGGTGCTGGGATAGATCCAACAGACCCCCGTGACCCTGAATAAATAAATAAATAAATGATCAGTCAGTTAATGGCAGTTACAGTGGTAAAGTTTCCATTCGGGGAAAAAAACGTTTTTCTTTTACTATACAAATTCCAAACGTAGATGGATATGTGTAAGTGTGTGTATGTGTGTAAGATTGTTTGTGTGGGCATTGATGACCACCAATCCAACACCAACTCTAAGATTACAGAGAAAAAAAAATTTAGCCGAGAAGAAGGATCTTTGCGTAATGAATCATAGCGCACTTACGTGGCTTCTCCTCCACGTAAGAGTTTCATTATACCTTTTACTGCAAAAAACCTGTGTGACTCAGATAGGTCAGAAGTTTGATAATAGATAAGCGGTAATCCCTTTCACAAGCTGTGACATCGCAGAAGATTGGAAATGGATCCACCAAGAATCTTTTGATGTTTGCTTAGTCTAACGATTAATTTAACATAGCCTAAAAACACTTTTTATTGTCGGCAAGAATGTCTGATTATTAGCCGTGTGCCTGAAGGAGCTTTAAAAAGTGTTAATAGGTGAAGAGACGACTTGTTTACTATTATTCTTTCCTCAATCGCTTCCATTTTTCCTGTCACTTCATCCACTCCCGGCCATCCAGATTTCAGTGTAATGCTAATGCTAATCTCAGCCTTGCTACAGACACACACACAGGTTTATATTTAAGGCTTTTAGGAAGTAAATAATATTGGAGAGAGCGAAAGAGAGAGAGAGAGTAAGAGTATGAGAGACAATGAAAAAGAAAAAAAAAGAAAGAGAAAATACAGAAAAAAAGTGTGAGAGAAAGAAAGAGAGAGAGGTGAAAAGATACACACAGAAAGTTAAAAAGAAGGGGGGGGGTGAAAGAGAGAGATAAAAGTTACCCTCAGAGTTAAAGACAGAGTTAAAGCGAGAAAAAGACAGTTAAAAGAAAGAATAGACAGAGGGGGAAGCAAGAGGGAGGGATAAGTAGATGAGAGAATAGAGAGAGGGAGAGAGAAGTGAAAGAGAAGATACAGAGAGAGAACGAGAGATAGAGAGAGAGAGAGTAAGAGAGACAGACAGGATTGGACCCCCCCCCCCCCACACACACACACACACACACCCACACCCATATAATATAAAAGTTACAGATAAACTCTACAGATAAAGATTAAGCTCGCTTTCATCTGATTTCAGAGGTCGGTTCCCTTGCACACTCTGTCCCTTCTTTGTGCATTTGGTTCTCCTCCTACTTGTACAGTAGTGATCTAAACCCATAGGTTCCATATATTATACCATTTTACCCAGTACCACATGCCTGAAGCAGTAGTAGGGAGAAACGCCGTCTCGCTCCTTAACCAAGCCTTAATTTTAGCACAACACATATTCCTAAAAATCATTCTGGTAGCGTCCCGGTGTTACTCTGAGTAATGGTCCTTATGGTATAGGGTTATATATCTGCCACAATTCTGTGAAGCAAAGACCAGTAGAGCTGCATTTTTCATGTGGATGCATATTTACAGTTTTGTGGAAAAAAAGTTAGTTATGCATTTAAAAGTTTTTGTGCAGATGTTTACATTTGCACACGCTATAGCTCACAACCCAACACTGGGTTTTCCGGCTGTCTTTTTCACGGTCCAAAAACACGTACATTAGGTTGATTAGTGACTCTAATTGATATGGTTGATAAGTGACTTAGTGACTCTGATTAGGTTGATTAGTGACTTAGCAGACCCCTGTGAAGGGAATAAGCGGGTATAGAATATGAATGGATGAATAAATGAGGGTGCAGCAATTCCCTCGCATTGTAGTCCAGCATCATTTTTCCTGCTGCTATCCATCCCATGTGAAATGTTCAATCCGTGTGGATCTGTAAGAGCTTCTGGAGACTACCAAAATAAACTTAATGTTCTCATTCGGCAAGAATGCTGTCTGTCACTTCAATTTCAGCTCTAAGAGGGACACATGGAGCTGCTAATAATATTGATTAGCTAATTGTTTCACATTTCTTTGTTTTGATTGAATAAGGTGTGTGTGTGTGTATGTGTGTGTGTGTGTGTGAGAGAGAGAGAGAGAGAGAGACTGTCTGGACTGGAAAAAAAGACTAAAAGACTGGACAGGTTGGACTCCAACCTGGTTGGATCATGGCCTTGTAATCCTGAAGGCATGAAGTGAGAAGGTATACAAACACACACACATACACACATACATACATGCATACATACATACATAAACAGACAGCTGCATGCAATGTAAAATGTCAGTGTGAACGAAAACAGCAGCGGATCAAACCAACATACACACACAAACACACACACACACACACACAAAGGGCTTTGCAAGAACAGAGAAAATAATCCGCTCTATCTAAAAAAAATCGAACTCACACAGGCGCACATACAGCCCAAGGTCACCCTATCAGATGGTATCTAATGTCACATGCACCAAAACCCTGGACAGGAAGGAGAAATAATGAAATCTGGAACCATCTCCCGAAATACTTTTACATCTAATTAAAGGACTCTTGTACCCTTCTAACTGTTTTATCCACGCCTTCTCTGACCCAATGTTGTGGAGTGACACCAACCTGAAGCTGTGGATTTCCTAAAAAAATAGCTATTTATCTAAATGTAGCTAATATCTTCTTCTCGGGTCAGTTCGTTTGATTTATGTCTTTGGACATGGCCATTAAAACAATTTGAAGACTTTTAGTATAATTATTTTCTAATAGCCTTTCCTATTTTCAGAGCTCTTTCAAGGCTAAGTCACTGGAATGGATCTAATGTTTACCCTTGCCTTGAATGTGAATGTTGGATGTGGCTCCAGGTCACAACGCATAAAGAATTGTATAAAAAGCTGCTCAGCTCATCTCATGTAAGTTCTAAAAAATTGGTTTTGTGTGTTGTAGTAGTCTCTGCTATAGAAGCCATAGTCCAGGGGGTAGAGGTAGACTTAATAGTCTACGCTCTTAAGGCCTAACCCCAATTCTAATCCATAAACCCAAGAGGCACTAATTTAGGATTCTGATTTTTCAGGAACACCAAATTTTACCCCATATCTGGATAAGATATGGGATAAAATGTACATAAAACTTTATTTGTCAGCATGCTCAAAGTGGCCATAAAATGTGGTTACATTCATCTTAATTTGAAGATTATTCTTATCAATAGTAATGTACATTTATATTACCTAATTTTTGTATCTAACTGAGCAGGGTTGAAAAGCCTAACTTAGCCTAACTTTAACCAACAATCAGCAGTCCAAAACCTAAACCATGGAAAAACCACTTCTTATTCTATTATAGCCTGCATTCACTTCATTCCCTGATTAATGACTTTTGGTAACTCGTACAGAACAGCCTTGATGGCGTTTTGGCCTCAATTCGGAATTTGGGTTTTCTAAAAGCGCCAAGAGTCCTACCATAAAATGATGACTTGCCTCAAATGCTGTAGTGTCTGAAGGACTGCTACGGAAAGCATATGCCGGGCGTCTTTAATTACATTTCAGCCTTGTGAGTAAAATCAGCAGCAGAATGAGTACCTACACACACTCAATGTGCTGGCACATCTGGAAATTGAGATTTGACCTTTATTTGTGTTAGCGAGCTCATCAATTTGAACAGTAATTCATACACCCACCCCAAAACAGACAGGGAATATTTTGGCAGTGCGACTTTCATCTCTCATTGCGCAAACAGGAGAGTGTGGCCAAAAAATACTTCCATAAATTCAGTCCAACATGGAACTCACTGTTCACACACAGACACACACACACACACAATGTTTATACACTTAGACACAATAGAGTCCAAGTACACCATCAAGAATGGTTCATATTTTGTAAATGTGATTATTTTATATCAAATTGGTTTTTGAAATTTTCAGGTATTCTAGTAAACCTGAAATGAACCTGGAAAACACACCACACCAGGATGTAAGCTTTGTGGACCCTTTGTCGGCCAATCAGGACACACACTTTTGGATTGTACCAAAGTATAGTGATATATTCATTTATCGACTACCTTCATAATAAAGTAGCTACTGGTATTAAATACACAAAAGTGTATCCAAAGCCAGATGTGGAGTTTAAAACCTCAGGAGTATAATATGTTTATAGTGTATAGTTTAATAAGTTCCTCCAGAAGTTCTCTAAAGCCAGAAGTTCCTTTTTTGTTTTATGTTAGAAGATTGTACCCTTGTCTCCAGTTTTTGGCTATGATGGAAAATTCCATTTATTTGTCCAAGTTTGTTGGTTCAGGAATGTCCAAAGACATTACTTATAAGCGACCGTCCATGCACACTAGTCCATGGGTGACCAAGAACATCCCTGGCCTATAGTGTTTTTCAGCAATGCCAATCCAATCATTTTGCTATTTAGTGATTATCCATGCATGTTGCTAGCTCATGGTCATTCCTTAAACAATGCTAATCCTTGAACATGGCTAGTCTATGATCACTTGTGACTTATTAATATCAATCACTTTTATTTTTTATAGCATTAAATAGAGTGATAACAGATTTAGGTTTGCCTGCTGGGCAGCTCAGGACACTGTTAAACCAGACACACACACACACACATCAGGCTCTGTAAAAAAAAAAAAAACGATGGAAACTTAGAGTCGGCCAAAGTCCAAGCAGACGCGCCGTGATGGAGTGTGTTTTTTTAACTCGCTGTTAAATCCCACTAAGCCATGCTGTGATTGGCCCGGAGTGGCTTGCACTAGGAAATGTTTCATCCATTAGAAAGAAATAAGCTATGAATATCAGTGTGTGTTTGTGTGTGTGTGTGTGTGTGTGTCTAGTGTGGGGTGTATATGAGCTATAGGTGTGTAGATTATTAAAAAGGCGACATTACTGACAGCTCTATACTTTTAAATTGTTGGGCTCAGGTAATTTGAACGCTTAGCATCGCAATGTACCGCTTCTGCTACTAGTTAACGTAGTGATTACAATCGGCTTTTTCCTCCACACTTTAGTTATAAAAAAAGGTAAGATAAGATTAAAAAAAAGCGCAGAGTCTCGGTTGCTATGTCCTGAAAGCTCACCGGTTCACCGGTTTAGTGTTCCACAGGGACTAACAAGAAAACGCTGAGTCAAACACAGCAAGTAAAGGGGTTATGAGTTTATTCATTATTTACTCTGTGGAGGCCAATTTTATGTTTAAAAATGTGAGATGTAAAAATGCAGGCAAAAAATCAAACTATTTTATTTATTATGCTATTTACAGTAGTTAAACTGTTTTTGGGGGGTGCTATGCACATATATTGGCTGTGATGTCACAACAATAATCTGAATGGAATGTGTTTTATTGCATTATACAAACAAAAGTAGAATCGAAAGATTCAGAGGCAGAATTGTAATGATGAAAAGTAAAGTCTTCTTTGCAACGTTATTTTAAAATGTGCTAAAATTAAAATTACAATTTATAAAGTCCAATGAAACATTGTACAGCTTCAGTGTACATGAATGATATTCATTTCTTCATTTATCTTTTATATCCGCGTATTCCCTAACTTGGTGTCACAGGGGTCTGCTGGAGCTTATCCCAGCGCACATAGGGCGAAAGGCAAGGGGTACACCCTGGACAGGTCACCAGTTCATCACAGGGCCACAAACACAACCACAAGCACTCACACTCACTCCTATGGGCAATTTAGAATTAACAAACAACCTAATGCACATGTTTTTGGACAATGGGAAGAAACTGAAGTACCCAGAAAAAACCCACACAGGCGGGAAGAACATGCAAACTCTGCACAGAAAGACCCGATGCCTGGGATTCGAACCCATGACCTTCTTGTTGTGAGGCGACCGTGCTAACCACTACGCTACTGTGTCGGCCCCTAATCTAATATTCATTTATTCATTCATTGATTCATTCATCTTCTATACCCCCTTATTTCCTAATGCTGGGTCACAGGGGTCTGCTGGAGCCTATCCAAGCACACAAAGGGCGAGAGGCAGGGGTTACACCCTAGACAGGTCACCATCGCAGGGCCAAATACAGACCAAATACAGACCAAACCACACACTCACATTCATTCCTATGGGCAATTTAGAGTTACCTTTAGAGAATCTAGAGAATCCTTTAATACATTAATCTTATAATACTGAATCATACAATACAGTACAGAATCCTATGATACAATACAGAATCCTATGATATAGCACTGAATCCTATACACTGCGTTCCACATTATTATGCAAATTGTGTTTCAGAGTCATAAAGGTTTTTTTTTTTGTCTGTCAGTTTAAACACATGGATGGGAATGTGTATCAGGCCTCTTCCAATCACTCCCATCAATCTCAGACCCCTGTGCCAGGCGAGTCCAATTGAAGGGAAAACTACTTAAATATGGATGTTCCACAATATTAAGCAGACCACTATTTTCCAGCAATATGGCTAGGAAGGAGGCTTTCTCTGCTGCCAAAAAGCACAAAACAGTTAAATGCCTAGGAGTAGTACAACTTAAAATATTTCAAAACAACTTCACATTGATCCGCGTACAATAAAGAAATTTGTAGCTGATTCAGTACACACACATGGGGCAAAATGAGGAGGATTTCTGCCATATAAATGCATCAGATTAAGAGAGCAGCTGCTAAAATGCCACTGCAAAGCAGCAAACATGTATTTGAAGTGTCACTGGAGTGGCAAGAACATCAGGGTGTAGGATCCTAAAGGTGTTTGCAATTATGCATAAATCTGTCATTTAGCAGAAACGCCTGCAGTGGGTCTACACGTACACGTACGGCGTGCAACCCTGGATGGTCCAGAAGAATGGAGTCGTGGATGGTTGGTAAATGGTCACCATGTCCTGACGTCATGTTTTGGGCTGGAATAATGGGGATAGAGCTTGTCGGCCCCTTCAAGGTCCCTGAAGGTGTAAAAACGACCTTTGTGAAAGATGTGGAGTTTTTGACTAACCACTTTCTTCCGTGCTACAAAGAAGAACGGTGCCTTTCGTAGCAAGATCATCTTTATGCATGACAATGCACCATCCCATGCTGCAAAGAATACCTGTGCATTATTGACTGCTATGGGCATAAAACAAGAAAACCTCATCCTCCCCTGATCTCAACCCTATTGACAACCTTTGGAGCATTATGCGGCAAAATATCTATGAGAGTGGGAGGCAATTCACATCAAAACAGCAATCTCTGCTATTCTGCCATTCTGCAAAAAAATTCCAGTAGAAACTATCCAAACACTGACAACTTCCATGGATGCAATAATTGTGACGCTCCTATCCAATAATGGCTTCTATGTCAAAACGTCATTTGGCCTGTTAAGATATTTTGGATTGAAAGAGCTTTTGATTTCAGCAAACATAACCTGAAATATACAGTATTAAGTGAATGTATGAATGTGTACTGATTAATATAATATGATTTAAGTACCGCACTAAATCATATAATACTTTGTAGTTTAACAAAAATAAAATAAAAATAATAAAATATTACAGTACCGAATCATATAGCACTGTACTAAATGGCAGATGATATACAAGGGTGCTAAATCAAATAATACATTTCTTTTTGTAAAGCAAATATACCAAAGGTTTAGACCAAACTTAGCCTAGCATTCATTCATTCATTCATCTTCTATACTGCTTATTCCAGAATTTAGGGTCACAGTGGTCTGCTGGATCCTATCCCAACCTATCCCTATCACATAGGGCAAAAGGTAGGGGTACACCCTGGACAGGTTGCCAGTCCATCGCAGGGCCACGCACACTCACGCTCACTTTTATGGGCAATTTAGAGTCAGCAATCTGACCTAATGTTCTAAGAATGTGGAAGGAAACCGGAGTACCCAGAGGAAACCCACACAAGCACGAGGAGAACATGCAAAATCTGCACAGAAAGACCCCGTGCCCGGGATTCGAACCCAGGACCTTCTTGTTGAACCCAGGACCGCGCCGCCCCTTAGCTTAGCAGAAACTGCTAATTATTCATGATTATAGTTTAAGCCTGTAGTTTATACTAACAGTAGTTAACCCTCACGAAAGCTCAGCAACGGTACAACCTAAACGCCAACCTGTACTGTCTTAGTAGTTTAAACACCCCCCCCCACACACACACAAAAAACATACTTTCACTAGCATTATCTGTAAAATCCATGAATGCACAGCGAGCCGAGGGAGCATGTGTGATATGACCTTCCGCTGCTTGCCATCTCCTTTCCGGGTTTAGCGTCTATAATGCGTTATGTATGCCCCGCCGCAGCAGCCTTTGCATACGCCGTACCGAATAATTGAGATTTATACATTATTCATTTGCTATTACTGCAGGTAAAATGGCTTTCTGAGGTGTCCAGCAAAAATAAAAACAGAGCATATGTCTGGGTTTGTGGTTAAAATGACCCAAACCACACACAGGCCATATAAAATGGTTGTGGCGATCTGACCTATGTCATCAGCTGACTTAATTACATAATTTTTAAAGATTTTATTTGCTGTTATACTGAATCAATCAAAAGATATTCTAATTCAGTCAGTCATTGAATCAATACACTCTAGTGAACAGTCTATCTGTCGTGTGTGTGTGTGTGTTTGTTTGTGTGTGTGTGTGTGTGTGTGTGTGATAACAAGATTAAGTCTACTTTTACAAAAAGATGCATGAACCTGAGCGACAGAATGATGTTTCACAAAAAGTGTGTTTAAAATTCTGTGTGATTCGACTCATGAGCCATTCTGTGTGATGCTTTTCTTAATCACACTGAATGCCTCATGAGTCGATTCACTCAGGATTTTAAACACTAGTGACTTTTCTTTTACAAGGCAGGTAAATATGAACAAATTTACAAAGAAGGATAATGACAATAATTGCATAGTGTGTTCGTGTGTGTGTGTGTGTATAAGAATTAGAATTACACTCTCAGTTTTACAACGACTTGTCTGTACTAATGCAGAGAAAAGGCTTTCTTTCCTCAAACACCTCTATTATCCCATCATTACAGGACTGGAGTGACCCCCAGGTTTAGCACACACTGACCCTCACATCTAAAAACCAGAAGGAGTCGCGCTCTGCTTCGATAAAAACCAGAGTCTAAGTAAATTTAGTGCGACATAATATTTCTTTTAGAGCAGCGAAAGGAGGAGGGAGTGGCCATACATCATCACTAACTTATTAGATCGCCGAGGCAATTAGCCGAAAACAAACAGGGAGAGACAGAGGCGGCATTGAGGCCCCGGCTGAGAGCGAGGCGGAGACGTTGCATCAAAGAGCCAAAGAAAGAGGAGCATTGTTGCCCCGAAGCTCCTCTACAGTAACACAAGAGCGTCGGTTCACCTATGATTCAGGTTACAGAGCCGCTGATGGGGGGGAAGGGCGAGTTCAAATTTTCACCTAAACACTGTGTGCTGTGTGCAGTTTAAGATTTTTCCCTTTTTTTAAGCCCCAGGGCATTATGGGACAGCTGTCATTAAGGTCAGGGGTGCGTCTTGATTTTTCTTGCGGAAATCTTAAACCGCTGAAGGCCAAAGGTGGGGTTGAGCTTCCGCGGGTGATTGAGGGCGATAATTTCAAATTGTCTGCGAATCAGAGACAGCAGGATGTGTGTGTATATTAATACAGCCCAATAGGACAACTGAGGCTAACAATAATATAATGATGTGCTAAAATATGTAAGCACACACACAAAGTAATAGAACTAATGGAATGTTGATGAGACTGGGACCGACAGGTATCAGACGCACACACTTGCACTTGAACAACTCCTGAACCATGAATCATTTGTCTTGACTAGGATTCGGGTTTCTAAAACATTATTTATTTGTTTTAATTAATATTGATTCGTATTAAAATGTGTATTTTTCATGTGAATATTATGCATGAGTCAGATTCGTTGGATTGTGAATGCCAAACTTGATCCAATTCCTTAAATTAGTAAATCATTTTAGTCATGACTGAGATTTGCTTGGGCGGCGCGGTCGCCTCACAACAAGAAGGTCTAGGGTTCGAATTCCGAGCTCGGGGTCTTTCTGTGTGGAGTTTGGATGTTCTCCCTGGGCTTGCGTGGGTTTTCTCCGGGTACTTCCTGTTTCCTCCCACAGTCCCACAAACATGTGCATTAGGTTAATTGGTGACTCTAAATTGCCCATAGGAGTGAATGTG
>JAOTQW010095369.1:0-10555 GCA_026260075.1 Sisor rabdophorus | reverse complement strand
AGGACCTTCTTGTTGTGAGGCGACGGTGCTAACCACTGCGCCACCGCGCTGCCCGCGGCCACAATTCAGTGTAGTAAAAGGAGACCAGATCATCAGTGGAAGCAAGATGGTCAATGTCTGTGTCTGACAGGTCAGTTGAAATTTTTTGCTTTATGTTTCAAAAAATCTTGATGCCTTCCTGTTTTGATCCAATGAGTGTGATCTTAAACCCTGGTAGACATGCATGATTCAACTATAAAAAATCATTTTACTGCTGCCATGTCTCAACCAAACAAACAAAGTCAAACTTCAATTTATCCGTAATGCCACAGTTGACGCAAAAT
Source organism: Sisor rabdophorus (assembly GCA_026260075.1). NCBI lineage: Eukaryota > Metazoa > Chordata > Actinopteri > Siluriformes > Sisoridae > Sisor > Sisor rabdophorus. The sequence goes on along the minus strand of JAOTQW010095369.1, from coordinate 10,232 downwards.
GTGACTTATTATCTCCCAGTGGAGGGCTAGTCAACTAGCTAAGCTAGCTAACACACTTGGGTTACGTTCGGTTGCTGTATACAGAAGCAGCGGGATTGCAGAGCAAAACCATGATGATAGAGATGATAGTGTTCTTGGGAAGTATTAAAAATAGACAATTAGCAGAGTTTAAAATGCAGGAAAGCAGCAGCAGCCAGACATGTCTGCATTCACTCTTGCATTGGAAAAAAATAGACAAATTAAAGTGAAAGACTTTTTATTTTCGCATTTATAAAAAGGTGTATTAAAGCAAACAAAGCTTTTTATGGTCTTTCCAGGATTAACCAAATTTTTGTATTTTTACAAAGTAGTAATGTTTTTAAACAGTAGTAAATGTCTAGTTGGACTGGTGGAACTGTTAAAAAGTTGTGAATTCCCACTGCCCCAGAAATTCCATTATTTGCAGTAAATTAAATGCATTATATACATGAAAGCACAGCATTAATCTGTTCATCTTTTCTACCCCTCCACATGGGATTTCGCTCCCATACCAGTGAAATACACCAAAACAAGTAAAATTTGACAAAAATTGTCTAAACTCACATCCTCATCAGGATTTGCATAACTATGTAACATTATTCAGATGATGTAATGGCATTGGTGCATCATAGCTATTTTATACAGCTATGATCTATGGATACATTTCCATTTTTAGGCACCTGGCTAACAAAAACTTGACATTTGAGAAATTTGGCGCTTTGAGAAATTACACATGGCTAGCAGTGTTTCAGACATTGCTGTTTCTAAACCTGATTTTATTTTTAACCACTGTATTTGTTGAATTTCATGATTTTTCATGTTTGAAAAACAAAGGTAAAAACATTTCAGGTTATTTAAGTGAAATTATCATAAAATCATAAAATCTTTCAGCCTACATATCTACATGCGCAAAAGCACAAAGATGGTATACAAGAACTTAAGTAAAAAACGTGATGAACAACTTTGAGTTGAACTGGAACACCAACCAACTCCACACAGCTTCATCCAACATCAGCAGCTGAACTCACTAACAAATCATCCTTAGGAAAAACAGCTCATAGTATGTTTAAAAATCCCATAAGAATGTAAGTAAAGATGCCCCAATTCTTCTATATACATAAGAAAAGCGCATGTCTGCATATGAACAGCTTTCTTTGGTGGGTTTGTCTTTTATATACCTTTTTTTAGCTTTTGTTGCCATCTCAATTTATCACCACAGAACGCATCGTGTGAGATATAAAACTGGCTGGTAAAATGTGGGCTTCCTTCTCAATATCATTCACCTCATCTCAATGCCAATCACTTAAGCGATGGCTCAGACAATCTCCTTAAAATTTGTTTCTATGCATAATCTACCACACATAAAAAGCTTATCAAATATATTCTTCTTCTCAGTGATCCTGCAAAGCATATATAAACATTCATGCTTTAAAATATGTCAGGAATTTTTTACAAGTTTGGCATTAGTGAAACCAACCAAGCATTCAATAAAATCGATAAATGGCCCAAAATGTTACACAAGACATAATTAACTAACCTGGAATTAATAGATTTGATTACAGGATAAAGGATTTCAACACATTAATGGCTATGTCAGTAAAAATTTGGTTAATTTTAATTTAATTGGATCAAGTACATCAGTCTTTGCCAAAATAATCTAAGAAAATGAAATAATGAATGGATAGACTTAAAACCTCAAGTGGGCAAAAAAATGAATATATAATATAATATTCAAAGGGCAGCGCGGTGGCATAGTGGTTAGCACATTCGCCTCGCAACAAGCAGGTCCTGGTTCGAATCCCGGGCACGGGTTCTTTCTGTGCGGAGTTTGCATGTTCTTCCAGCGTTTGCGTGGGTTTCCTCCAGGTACTCTAGTTTTTAGAGAATGTTAGAGCAGTAGAAATATTCCCTTCATTTTAATTCTTTATTTTAGAATTTAGCAGATTTGTGGCAGAATTGTAGACATCCTTGGTCTTACTGTGCATCATATAACTGAAGTATTGGAATGCCTGTCATTGTTATATACTAATGCAGAATTTGTTTAGTCAAAAACTCAATTGTTTTTCTAACATTTTACATATTCATTTTTTAAGAAATGTCATTTCTATAGCTTTATTTGAAAGAATATACCCATTCTAAATAAAGCAATAAACAGGATTTCATATATATTAAATATTTGTTTTATTTTTAATTGCATTATTGGGCGGCATAGTGGTGTAGTTCCAGGTTCAACTATTGGGCATAGGATTTTTCTATGTGGAGTTTGCATGTTCTCCCTGCGCTTGGGCGCTTTATACACTGAGCTCCCCGTGACCGTGTGTTAGGGAATAAGTGGGTATGAAAGATGGATGAATGAATAAACTTAATATAACTTTTTTTTAGATTTAAAGATGCTTAGAGATTATGGTGATTGGTAAAAAAGCTATTGTGAGGTTTTTGTTCTTTCTTAATTTTCTTCTTGGTTGGTTGTTTTCATGTTTTTTATTTTCGTTGGTTTATGTGTTAGCCAGCTTAATAGCAAGCTTACTAGTTAGCTAAGCTAATTTTTGTTGTCTATCTTGAAATTTCCCTGTCCATATGTCTTGTTTTGTTTGGTTGTGTGTGGATTGCGTTTAGGTTTGTTTTGTTAACTGTTTTATATAACTGTACTTATACCCCTGTGTTTCAGTCAGTCTTTGTCTCGCTCTGTTATGTGTTACAGTCAGTTCCATTATATGTTGTGGTTCAAGGTCAAATGTCAGATTTGTTCGTGTTTGTGTTTAATTTTTGTTTATTTGTTTGATTTTGTTAGATAAATAAAATCTTCCTTTGCATCCAACCTCTACTCTGAGACTCTTAACTTAAAGCAAGCCACACATGGATTCAGAATTTTTTTTTTAGCTTTAGTCTTGCCCTGTCCTGTGGATATTATAAAGTGTACAAATTCTTTTTTGCTTTGACAAGGAGATCATTTTTTGAATGTTGGAAGTGTTGGAATTGGCTGGATTTGGTAACCTGGGCCTGGTAGAGGTCCAGCCACACCAAAGGGGGCTCCACCAGTCCCGGCCACACCTGAGAGGTGCTCCAATAGTCCAAGCCATGCCTGAGCCATTACAGTAAGCCAATTCTTACATTACAATAAGCTGAGTCTGCCAGGCCTGAGAGAATTTTTATTTATGCCTGGAACTGACTTTGTCAAGCCCTTCTTAGCAGTGACTAATTTTGTCGTGCCTGCTATGACTGGCAAGCCCGCTCACACTATGCCTACCGAGAAAGAAAAAGACTTAACATGCCAAGCCCCTCAGAGATACTTGGGCAGAGCCGGGGGCAGGACTGATGGTGAGGTCAGCATGTGTCCCAGTGAATAAGATAAGATTGTTAGCCATCATCACAATGCATCTACAAACTGCTTCTTTCCCCATGTCCTTTTTGTTTGTTTTTGTTATAGTACTAATAAAATCTGCATTTGCATCCAACCTCAACCCTGCAAATCATGATGGCTATATAGATAAAATTCTAATTAATTTAAATTAAATTTATAAGCAAGCCACAGGCAAAACTTTCATTTCAAACAGGGTCAATGGTTAACATTAGCAGGTATAAAAATATGTTGTGACTAATGTGCAGACGTTTAAAGTTTAGCAAGTTTTTATAAAAAGTTTATTTAAAGAACATGACTAAAATATAAATACAAAGAACAAAGCAGTTGACTGTCAATAAATTCCTCCTTAATGCCATAACATACTTATTTCTGAATCTCCTTGGTTGCCATGTACACCTACACTTTGTGTGTAGGGGTACATGGCAAATTTTTTATTTGAATGGGTTTCTGGCTCTTCTACCTACCCCGTTAATTAAAGGAGATTTGACATATTTACCCGATTTGAATGCAAGAAACAGAGGGGTAAAAAAAAGGAGTGGAGTTAAGATGTAGAAAACAATTTGGGCCTAAGAAGGATAAACATTGAAAAGTTGTTATACTACTTTCAACCCTCTTTAATTAGTTAATTTGTTTAATTTTATATTGTTGGGTTGGCAATAGACAGATAAATCAATACAACTTTTTTGCACAGTGGATTGGAAAAAGGTGGTATATAAGGTAAAAAGTAATAGTAGGTAAAATTGTCGAGTAATTGCAAATATAGTGTGATTTTTAGAATTATTCAACACATGTGGCATAGATTTAAACGGTTGTTCTGTAAGCGCTTCCACTTCTATGAAAAGTGTTAGGTCAGAATAGAAAGACATCAAGACAAATGGTGAATGTTTACAATATTGTAAGTAATAATGTATTACTTTAAATGTCATTTACACAATATATAGTATATGTATCATGTCCTAATATTATAACTTGCAAAATTCCTATTATCCCTTTAACCCCAGTAAAATGGAAATATTCTTAAGTCTAAAGATTTGCAAATCAAAGATATTGAGATACAAGTGTCTGATGCAAGTCAACAATTCAGAATTGTATTAATAAAGAACATTTTGTATTCATATTATGAATTGTACTATACACACAAATAAAGTTGTGACCCCCAGATAAAATATAATTAAGCTTTATTTGTAGAGTGCTTTTAACAATAGTCAAGGTAAAATATAATAATAATAACACTAATAATGTATTAATTATTACATGGTCTATTTTGCTAACTAGTATTTGTGAAATTTATATTTAATAATCCTAGAAGTTGATTTTATTTTTATATTTAGCTTTTTCTAAAGCTTCGCAGGCATTTGGCTATATGGTAATTATCCATGGATAATTTTTATTTGTCTGTTGAGAGACAATCGTTTCTGTCATGACACTTTCATATATCTCAATGTCCTGATTGACACCTTTTCACAATAAGGTTTTTCTGACCAAGATTTTAGCACTTGAATGAAACCCAAAAATGAAGTTTTAAGTTTATATGGAAACTTTCAATTATTGACTAAATGGTATATATTATTAAACAAAGGTTATCTACATCTTGGCAGCCAAATAATTTTTGTTGAACAGTAACTTATGAAACTAATTTATTTATGATACACACGCTTTTAATTTTACATAAGTGTTAACAATATTGTTTCTTTTTTTATATAACCTAACAATATCTATCTTGTACACTTGCATACATATTAATCAGCTATTAAGAACCATTAAAGCTTTAAAACATAAAATAAGGTATACGGTCACACTGGTATCGTAGATGTCAAGTTATTATTATGTTACTATTTTTATTACTATTTTTATGTGCTGACATATCAAACCATCTGTTGAGCTGTATATTGATTAGACACACAACTGGGTAATAAAGTACAGGTAAATTAAGACATGGGATGACATGCATGGAGTTTGATTTGACATCTAGAAAAACTAAAGGAAAATAGAACTGTCTGATAAGCAAACAGTTCATACATGTGAGGCAAATGCAAACAGGCAATGAAGTACACCACAGATACCATGCTCAGAAAACAAAGCAACAGGGTAGCTATGGTCATAACCGCATAATGAAACAAGGAAAAAAATCTTGATATTGGCAGACGCTGTGTATAAGTAGACTAGAAAAATACCTTATGCAGAATATTAACATCGACACATCTAACCCTAAACTGAATGTTTCTTTGTTCTCAGGTAGACACATTTATACCTTGATGGTATTCCATATTAGCTGTATAAAATGATTTACTAAGCCCAACTTTTCATTTAGCGTAGCTGGGTTACTAGACTAAATGTCCATCTTCTTAATGGCTTCTTTTAAATCAAAATCAATCAAATTTGTATTGCATTCTTAGCACATCATAACAGGCTTTTGATGTTTTTACTGGTTTTGGTTGACATTTATAATAAGCTATAGTCTGACAAATGTCATTTATGTAATGTAAAACCATGTCTTATGTCCTCATCTGGAACATTTTACTTACAAATACATTTTATTTATTCATTTATATTTTACATTTCCTGTTAATATTAAAACAAAAAGCTTCTTTTGACATGTATTACTTACCCTAAGACTCACACAAAAATGTTTGTAGGGATTGTTTTTAATAAAAAGGTGTATAAAGTGTCAATGAAACAGGTTTTATATGGTGCAAAGTAGATAATTTAACATAACAATAAGTAAAAAACCCTACTCTAGTGTCAAAGCAAATAAAGTGCATACCAGGAAGGATGCTGGGACCAAACGAATATTGTTTTTTCTTAAGGTTATAAATCTGTGTCTGTTAGCAGGTGAGAGAACAAAGCTGCAGTAGAACAGTGAATTCCCTGAATTATACAGTGCATCTGTACTTGTTACAACAGGCAAAAGGAAAGAAAGAAAAACACAAGGTTTTTTCATTTCAAGAAAAGGACAGAAGTGGGCCATCTCATTCCCCTTTTTTTTGTGTGGGTTAAATGAAGAAAAACATTTTTAATATTTCTCTAGGACAGCTCTGAAATGAGACACGGTTCTTTAGTATATATCCAGTTGTACAACAATACAGCAGATGTGTTGGTAAAAATTAAAAATAAAATAAAAAATCATGCTGCCTGTACTATCCACCATAGCAACTACATAATTTAGCAGGTGAGGTACAAAAACTTGCAACATCAGGCTATATATCTAAAAGTGCTGAATTTAATTGCAAACAGGACAGTACACACAATACAGTGTGGCTTTTATTGGAGGATTCCTGTCCACTAGCTGTAGTCACATGTGTTTTTGACAGTGTTGCACTAGAATTAGAATCTATTTTTGCACAGACAGTCTATAAATCATACATTGACTTATGTTATAAAGCTGCTCGCAGGAAAGCATCATATAGAAGGCTTTTTTTAAAAATGATGTGAAATAAACTCAATTTGAGTTTGTATTGTATCTCAGCTGGCTACAAGCAACTGGTCAACACTGTCTTTGTTATACTGTGGGTAAATAATTCTAGTGCCAACAAGATTATTCCAGGTTGGACATGCGTAGCGATGTTTTTAATTCTCCCTCTATCTGCCACCACAATAACTCTTGTCTCTTTTATTTTCAAGGTAAGTAGTTACATTTACTGCATTTGCAAGACTGAGCAGTTGAGGGTTAAGGGCCTTGTTCAGGGTATAAGCAGTGGTATCTTAGTGGCACTGGAAATTGAACCCACAATATTCTAGTAAGGAGGCAAAGACTGACCTACCACTTCCTTTTGACAGTAATTATCTGTTTTATAGCACCAGTACATGGATCTATCTCCACTTTAACAATGTTTTTATTTTTTGGATCTGATGTCATTTTTTTCATTTTTAAAGATTCAGTCCTGGGTATTTTTTAACTAGTCCAGACTAGTGCGAAAGCCGGTAAAGCTGCATTATAGCCCTTAAATGTATTATATACTTTGTCATTTTTATGTCTTTATTACAATACAATAAATATTAAGATAAACACTGATTCTAAACTTCTCTAGATGATGTATGTGTACAGTTGCAGTTGTAGGTCTTCTTAAAAATCTTTCTTGTTTTAATAAAAATAGTTTTCATACTCATGAGGTAAAATGTCTCTCTTTCTGTAATGCCATGTTATTACTAATAGTTTTTCTAATCGGAATGTATTAGTGGTGATATTGAGAGATCAATCAGGTTAGTCCCCACAAAAGACTGGTACCAAATGCACTTTCCAATCACTTTTTAAACCAGTCTACAATTTAGCTGGTCGAATGACTGTCCTTATCAATTTTATGAACATTTAAAGACACAACCTTTCTATATTACCTAAATTAGCTTGATAAACTAACAAACATTAATCCTTTTTTTCGAGACACTTGGACTGTTTCCTGTCATACCCTTTTTAATTGCTTTTACCTGTGTTTAAATAATATGTTTAGCAGTTTTTCTAAAAATTATTATTTTAACAATTTTTTGTACAGTTTAATTAAAAAGTCAATTTCCATCCTAATGTTAAGCAAACCTTTTCAAAGTTTGCAAAAAAAACCTTACAATTAGGTGTTTCAATCAAGTTGTTTATGTATCTGACGTATGTAACCTAATAATCAAAATGCGAGTGTAATAGTGAGCCTTAATGTTTGATATGACAATGAATTAAGAGTAAGAATTGATAACAGGGACAGGATTTCAATAAAGAACCAATAAACAAAATCTAATACATTGCCCTATTCATTCTTTCCATCACATGGATCAGAAGCCCTGGCCAAAGCATGATGTTTTCACCCCCACGCTTCACAGTAGGTTTGGTGTTTTTTGATAAAAAAGTTCTATTTTGGTTTCATCTGACCATATGACATTCTCACGATCCTCTTTTTAATTATCCAAATGCTCTCTAGCAAACTACAGACAGGCCTGGACATGTGATGGGTTAAGCAGGGTGACATGTCTGGCACTGCAGGATTTAAGTCCCTGGCGGCTGAGGTTATGGACAGATGTCTTTTATACTGATAATGAGTTTAAACAGGTGCCCTTAATACAGGTAACGAGTAAAGGACAGAGGAGCCTCTTACAGATAAAGTTACAGGTCTGTGAAAGCCAGAAATCTTTCGGGTTTTTAGGGGACCAAATACCTATTTCCATCATAATTTGCAAATAAATTATTTTCTGTGATTTTCTGGATTGTTTTTCTTATTTTTCATAGTTGAGATATAGACATGTTAAAATAGAATATTTTACAAATTTAGCTGTGTTCTGTAATAATGTTAATTATTATATAATGTATATTATATAATATATTATATAATGTATTATATATTATTATAATATTATGTATTATATATTATATAATACAAATGTATAGATATCATATCATCTGATAAAAATCTGCAAACCTTTATATTAGTCATGCTCTATTCCAGACACATCTGTTGCTTTCATGTCTTGTGGGTTTATTATTCGTACATCAGAATTTATTCGGCAAATGATATTTCCTCTATGTTTAGTCGCATTATCAATTTTCCTTCAAGTCAAAAACAACCTCAGGCAAGCATAATATTCAGCAAATTAAGAGAGTTTCCTTGCCGTTTCAATTATTGTTTTTAATGCATTTCTTCAAAGTGTGCATTGACAGTATGATCGTAACATAGCAAATGAGATTTATTTTTTAAACCAGTATGTACTTCAGTTGGCTGTCTCCATCGCATTTGCATTGTGTCTTCTTGGATTTTATTTTTAACTTTTTAATGTAATGTACTGTTTTTTTAAACTGTTTTGTTTTTAACTTTTTCAACAAAAAGTCACTGACATTAAAATTAGACTTTTTTAAAACAATAAAAATGTACTTGGATATATTCTTGGTTGAAACTTTGAAAAAAAACAAAACTATTTTTGTAACATTTCTTCAACATTCTACTATTCAATAACAAATAGTGCATTTGTACAGATTGATTACAGGATAAAGAAAGCACCATAAGTATTTTCCAAGTATCTTGTTTAAAGAAATATACATATTTTCATCCCAGCCTTCAACCCTATCCCGAAACACTGTTTATTAGACAATAGATTTGCATCACATGGAATTCTTTTTTGTCTTATAAGGACAGTAATTTTCCCCTATGTCTTGACTTCAAAGTGCTGTAATGTATTAATGCAGTGCTTACATCATTGGAAATCGATTACTGCTTACTTAGTCAATATGACAGAGAATAATGCTAAACACTAAATAATGGTCATTCGTATACTTGTAAGACGTATAGTTGTAAATTAATATTAATAATTAAAGGTTTTGCCATCTATACATATAGTTGTAAGTTACTATTAATAATTAAAAGTTTTGCCATCTGTTTACATTTTTTTTTAGATCTACACCCGTTATGCAGAATTGTAACCTTCACAGTCTTTTCTGTTTTTCACATAGTCAAATGGGCAAAACAATGCAAATAATTTTACTACAAACTGAAATTTGGGACTATATTTTAGGAAGTTATATTTTATTTTTAAAAAACCTTTTCATACTGTTGCAACAGTTTGCACAAATTAACTGTATGGGAAAATATGTTACTTGTAACCTATAGTCCTGTGTTTTATACAGCATTTACATTTACCATATTTGCCAGATGCCCTTTATCCAAAGCGACTTACATTTATTTCTTTTATACATTTAAACAATCGGTGGTTATTAAGGGCCTTGCTTAGGGGCCCAACGATGGCAACCTGGTTGTGCTTGGTATCAAACACTGATTTTCCAATTAGCAATCCAACACCCTAACCACTGTGATACCATTATGGTTCAACCATTTCTATATTGTCAAAATAAGATTAAAACTTTTAAACTTGTTTTCATGGGCGG
>JAOTQW010095281.1:0-10563 GCA_026260075.1 Sisor rabdophorus | reverse complement strand
GTTTTTGGACTGTGGGAGGAAACCGGAGTACCCGGAGGAAACCCACGCAAGCGTAAGGAAAACTCCGCACAGAAAGGGATTCGAGCTCAGAACCTTCTTGTTGTGATGCGACTGTGCTAATCACTACGCCACCGCGCCACCCATTTTAATATATTATAACAGCCAAAACATTTATGCAGGTATTGAATACAATACCGGCTACTCAATAAATTATACTCTTAAGAGATATTATTTTAATTACAGCCCAGAACAAAAGACTTTTTTTGTCCTTAGTTGACATTAGATGAGGTAGAATAAATTTCTGCAACAGCAGCCCAGGAACTTACCGCGTATGTGGTTCTCAGCACAGTGTAGCATGTCTGCTGCATGAATAAACTGGTAGCCACGATAGCACAGCTCTGCCTCTGTGTAGCCTAGAACAAGCTTTCCTCTGTCAAGAGACAAACAGCATCAAACTAATGGCTGGATATAAAAAAATTAAATAGTTACTTTCTGGATGAATTAGGGTGGTAAAAATGCGTGCCTGCTGCACAATACACAGTAAAAAGCTGCCACCAGCTAGTATTAAAAACCAGCTGGGTGATAAAGGGCTGTGCAGTAACATACAAGATTAAAGTACAACCTATATAGTATTTGTTAAGTTTACAAAGTAAAAATCGCAAACCGTCCCCTTTCACATTCATAATAATAATAATAATGCAGCAAAATGAAGCATGTAACTTACTTGGCATCACATGCGATTGGTGTAAGATTGGTGTCTAGTTTGTGTTTTGTCCTGAAAATACAAATTCAATTTGCACGGATCTCCAGAATGGAGGGTGGCTGAACAGGACAGGCCAAGACAAATAAGGCCAGCTGAGGTGGAATTGTTTTGCCTGCACAAGTCTTACCATTTTGCCCATGCAAGAACTTTTAAACTGCCCTGAAAGTTCATGGTCTGCAAATATCAAGGACAACAGGTTGACAGGCCTATTAAAGAGTAATGATTAATGAAAGAAGATCGACAGGGCGTTTAACCCCAGTGAAATCACATTACAAAAAACTACCCTGAAAAACTAATGTGCTTTCCCATCCAAAATCAGCAATATACATATATTAATTTCCAATGTTTATATTAACTGATATAAATACTGGAAAAGTTTGAGGACTGAAATCTGAATCCCTTAAAGTGATGCACTAATATAACAGTTACACTGAAATATTTTCTTTAATTCATAGAAATTATATTTCTCTTGGCAATACATTTCAGGTCAGCAAATGCAGCATGGGAAATTTATATATGACTCACAAACAGCTGGTAGTAGGAAAGGCAGATAATTAATAGGTATGAATTGCACTATTTGCAAAAGACATGAACAGCTTCTTTCCCCACAGCTGTTTTCATACTGAACCACATACCCTCCACCCTTTACAACCCTAACTTCATCTTAAACTAACTTAATTCTATATACTGAGTCACTTACACTCAACACACCATATAGAAACTATAACACATAAGACTGCACTACAATAAACATGCAAATGTTGCTAACAGGGTGGCACGGTGGCACCCTAAATACTCTGGTATCTCTTACAGTCCAAAAACATGTACATTGGGTCAATTGGTAATTATAAATTACCCATAGGAGGGACTGTAAGTGTGTGGTTGTTTCTTCTATGTGTGGCCTAGAATAGGGGTGGGATAGGCTCAGGTAGACATGTGACAGGTAGCGGGTATAGACGATTAATGAATGCCTAATGCACACAATGTACAAAATGTATATAACTTTTATATGTAAACAGTTTCTACCTTGCTGCATATAATCTGTGTTCTGTATATTTATTATATATAATATATAATTTATTATATTATATATTTATATATTTGCTCATTTCAAATTCATTTAATTATCTACTATACCCACTTTTTCCTTAACTCTGTGCCCATAGGGCGAGAGGCAGGGGTACACCCTTACACTGTTAGCAATGCACTTTTACTTGTAACTGCATTTCATTCCCTTGTACCTCAAAAACTGAAAAAAAATTATCTAATCGAATCGAATCTAATCTAATTTAATTCTGTTCTTAAAATTTACCAGAAAACCAGATGAGTTGTTCTGTAGACATCTCAACCTGCACATGAAATTTCATTCCAGAAAGGGAGAATACACTGGTGGCAACTGCTCAAGGTTATAATAGGTTTGGGTCAACCGTAAATCATGGCTAGCTGCAGAAAAACAAGTATAATTATTATTATTACTGTGTGTGATCTGACTGTGTGTACATTATAAAGCACTGTGAAATTTAACAGCTCTAAAAGTTCTGCATTTATTTTCTTTGTAACAGCAGTGAAGTTGCATTTTTATAGTAAATATATTTGTGACATGACATGAATCGAATGGTGTAAAAAGGGGGTAACAAACGGTTGGAGAAAGAGTGGTGGTGTAGGAGGTCAAGACAACAAAGCACCTTAGACAGAAGTGTGTGTCTTTTACATTGCTGCCCGGTGTCTGAAGTGCTATTAGTGGGCTTGAGAGCCCAGTGGAGTTCTCAGCCCTGTCTTCAGTGTGAATAAACTCATAAAAACTTTGATGAATTATATCTGTCTATAAACAGCAAAAATAGACACAATTTACTATAACTACTGGGAAAAGAATAGTTTAAGAACATATTCTGAACTATGTACAGACGTTTTAAAGCGTTTCTGGTATAATAAGGAAAATGGTAGCTTATAGGTGTGTGGGTTCAATTTCCCACTAAGAAATGGACGTATTGTAAAGTGATGTAATGTAAAGTGTAATATAATTTTTTGTTTTAAGATCATACAATAACAAGTCCTATGAGAGATATTGAGGTAAATGTTAACACTATTAATAGCCTATAATTAACGGTGATAAGGATAAAACCAGTTAAAATGATGTTCCCAGATTACTTTATCTTAAAAGCAGATTTATTAAAATAAACATTTAACATTTGAAAGAATACACAAACTGTAATGCATGTATTGTATATAAAATGTACTTGTTTCAATGCTTAAGGGACCATTAGTGAGCCTGCATTTTATGATCATTTAATATTGAGCAGAGACACAGCTACCTGTAACAGTAGTTGAACTTCTGGCAACTCCTGAATGTGTGTTTTTGCGTCAACGTTTGCTCATGGATTGGGGATGCTGGTTTTCTGCACAGCTATAAACAGAACAGGAGTGATAAGATGAGTTTCTCTCATTTAGAAAGAGGTCTGAGTGCCTACAGGCCATGAGCAGTAGGCCCTTGTTTTTGCGCTGAGGAAGTCTCTTTACTGAACCTTTTAACTTTACTTACTAAACTAACACTCAGTTCATGACAGCAAGTCCCTTGTCACTAATATACCCCACAACTGCAATATATCAAAGTATGTTTTCAGTGTAGGGAACCTGGCTGCATTTATGCATTTATCCATGAGAGCATGGCTGCATTAATGGCCGCAACAGTCAAAAATATTCCTTTTCTACCTAATATTTAATCGTAATAATTGTATAGCGATATCAGCTTCAGATCAATTAAGACAATAGACAGGTAAAAACTGTAGTCTCTACTACTACAGTTTACTATGCTAGAGCAGCACCGATAGCCATCGTGGCTTGAAAGTGGAAAAGTGCAGTTAAAGCAACTTTTTGGAAAAGGCATAAGGCAAACATTATTATTATTACAGCGACCTACAATTATCCAAGTATAATCAAGCTTCCAACAACAGGACAGTAATGTGAACCTGTTATGCCCTTTACAGCTGTCGTTTTCTTCGTAATAGAGAATACAAATTAGACAAAGACTATAATAATGATGATGATGATGCGTAATAAAAAAAAAGCAGTCAACGCTTGAATCACTATAATGGTTCTCAGCTGCTGCCCTAAAAATCATATATTACATAAACAAGATCTTGAAAATCAAGTCTACGCTGCATTACAGATTATGCAATCCCACTGTTTGCCTGAGCTTGTTTGCATGCAATGTTTAGATTCAGCAAATAACCTGTAGGACATTTTGGTTTGTAAGTAAATCATTAAATGACAAGATGCAGGGGAGCCAACATAAACAACATGTAGATGAATAAATGAGTAGCCTTAATTTCAAAATTACAGAAGTATTTACTTGATCTGACCTGATTTTAGTATGGCTTTCAGAGCTTATTTAATGTAAGAAAAACTAGGCTGTCACTTTTAACATGCAGACTTTTACTAAAAAATGTTTTATAGTTATAAGAGAAATAAAAATTACTTTTTAAATCATCAGGCTTCTCTTTATCTCAAAGTTAGCAAATAAATACTGTATTGTGTGCAGGTCAACATGTACAGACAATAAAATTATTCGTTTTCAGGATGCCTAAACATAAATGCTAATTTATGTTGACAATAAACCCAGATAAGGAATGAACTAAGAACATTGCACCTTGGGGATAAACAGGCCATGACTTACACTTTTCACTAGAATACACTAGTGAAAATACTGGGACTAGAGAACACCTCTTTTTGTTGCACACATTTCTCTATGGTATATTGAAATTACTAGCCAGGTAAAGACATGCAAAATGTCAAACACTGTAAATGTTTGGATTTTTTTGAATAAACAAGAAACAGATTTAACCTACATTATTAACTAACAAACCTCAGGAGGAACCAAACAAGGAGCTGCCTAGATCAGAGATTGAAAGTGTATGATTATATTGTGATGCTTTAAATTACCAAAAATAAACACAATGTAACACTGTAACCTTTTGTCATTATTGAATTTTGTAGAATATGAAATAATCATTTATATTTATTCATTCATTTCATTTATCTTCTATACTCTTCTATACTTGTTTTCTAACTCGGGTTCATGGGGTCAGCTGGAGCCTATCCCAACGCACATATGATGAGAGGCAGGAGTACACACTGGACAGGCTGCCAGTCCATCGCAGGTCCACAAACAAACACACTCACATTCACTTCTATGGGCAATTTAGAGTTACCAATCAACCTAATGTACATGTTTTTGAACTGTGGGAGGAAACCGGAGTACCTGGAGTAAACCCAAACAAGTGCATGGAAAACATGCAAACTGTTAGGCAACCGTGCTAACCACTATGCCACCGCACTGCCCATTATCTTTATTATTAATCGTAATTATTTAAATTATTCAAAAAGATTTACAGATTTTCAATGTTCAATTAAAGAAACATCGGCTATAGCCTCCAACTTGAAAAAATCAGATCAACTGTGCACAATTTTTAATCTTACATTATAAGTGAAAATACAGTGCAAAACATTACTATAGAAGACAAGGCTATATGATACAAGATCCTTTTTTACAGTTTGGTATGCTTTTAGTGTTTCATAAACAGACTGGATAAAAAGGAAATGCGTGCTAGTTAACTATTAAGATCAAATCTCTGCCGGCTTCTCTGCACCATTTACATGCAGCAGGTTTTAAGCATGGACTCTGATGAATTCATCTGGCTCCACCATTGGTTTACATCAAGATTTTTCAGGATCCCTGATATTCAGTGAAATAGGTAGAAAGAGTTTATTTCGATCACTCACGCAAACCCCTTTAGGCTAACCTTCATGGGTCCGGACATAATTAGTTGCTCTTATGGGTCATAAAGGAAACTCAGCCATGAATGAACCCTACCAGACCATGCCATTTGCCAGCCACATTTAGCTTTTGCCTGACTCGGTAGAGACCAGTTCAGTCTCTAGGAAACTGCAGCACATTTTTACCTTGCATCTGACATTTCTTAAATAATTATTTGTGATGCATTTTTTTTCAATTGCTATATGCCTATTTGGTTTTTATGCCATACCACATTCCATTTCGAGTCTAGCGGCTAATAAAAGGATGTATGCTTTACACCGGAGTCTCTTAATGTCACTTGCTTATTGCCAATGCATAACTCTATTAATCTGGAGTTTCCCTTCATATGATAGTTTACATTTTTTTCTTTTCCCAATTCTGCCTTCTTATTCACTATATATTAAATAAAAATTGCCAGCCTGGGCATTTTCCAACATTGCATTAGCCAAAAAAATTTTGCATTTGACTCATTCAGCACCAGCATAGGCAGCATTACAATGCCTGTAAGAATTCTACAGGCCAGGCCTCCAGCTAGTCACAAAGTAGCCTACATCCAGCATGAACTAATAAAATTATGAAAGAACCCATTCAGCAACACAATCCTCCAACCACCAGAGAGAGCCCTCTGCTGAAAACAGAATGCTTTTTATAGAGGATGTGCAAAATGTTGAATATTAATTTTCAAATCAATGCTACATTATTGGTCCTTTCCTGTGTCCTGTGACTGTTTGTCCAAGCACCCTCTTGTAACACACACATACACACAAACCTTTATCCTAGATGCTAAAGTATCAAAAAATCTAACAGGGCATACTACATTGCTGGCTCTCAAATTTGTAAAGATTCAGAGCCTTGTCTTTCAGTACAGAAAATACTTCTGCCACAAACGTTCAGAGTGCTTCAGGTTAAAACAAGTCTCTAGTTCAAACAAATAGTTGTTTGTGTTCGCGCTTTACAACAATGTGGTGTGCAATCCGGGCCAGTAAATCCTTCTCTGCTGGCCCAAACATGTACAGAAGCACAGACCTTTTTTACAATGTAGATTCATTAATTTGTTTTATGAAATTGTATGAATTTATTTGCAACAGTCAATTAGAATATGCAATTTGAAATTTAGAGCCCAGAATGTCTGACGGCGGGGGAGAAATTTTCCAGAAAATTTGGTCATTGTGAGGAGAGTTTGGCCTCCCTTGAAGATAACTAGCATGTCTCAGAGTGCTGACGACCAGTAACGCTGATTTACAGCCTTAAAAATGTATTATATCTAAATATAGGGCTGCCTTTTTCCCTATGTGCGCTGGGATAGGCTTCAGCAGACCCCTGTGACCCCAAGCTAGGGCAAAAATCAAGTTAGAGAAGGAATAAATGAATATATATATATATATATATATATATATGTTTTTATGTTTTTCCGATCAGATAAATATTGATTCTGAACTGTTTCAGATTATGTCTGTGGTAAAGATGAAGTTGTAATGTAGAGGTTTGCGGTCTTATTGAGGTCTTCCCCTTTAATCATTTTTTTGCCTTAATGCTTAAAATGTCTCTATGTGTGCTGGAATAGGCTGGAAGAGGCTGTGCTGGACAGTGTGCTGGAAAATGTGTGCTGCAATAGGCTTCAGGAAACCAATGTAACCCCAGGTTTGGGAATAAGCATGCATAGGAGATAAATGAATAAATAACTGAATGAAAGAATAAAACTTTTTTTATTAATTATATATTTTTTTACATTTTTAGGATGACTATTTTTACCATTAGTCAGGGACTGCAGATCCAAAATAAGTGGTAGTGTGTTAGGATTAGTTTATAAGGATGTTGTACTGCTAATTGGAAGATTCTGGTTGAATTTGTCACTGATGGGCCCCTAAACAAGGCACACAACTGTTCAGACACAACTGTTGAGACAAATGTCTCTATTGGGCCTCTGGCACATTTTACGTTTATGAATTATTTATGTTATTATTGTCTATGTCTAATAAACCTAAACTAAATAAATAGAATAAACACAAAAATGACTCAAAAATTGACTTACACTCAAAAAGCATCTTAATCTGAAATGAGTTAGGACAAAAGTTTTTTTCTTGAAAAACAGACAAACCCAGTCTGTATTGTCAGCAATTAAAGGAGAGAAAAAAAGTCTAACAGACTATAATACATATAATTAACAGATTATACATTTGTAAATTGCTTCAACAGTTTAGCCTAAATAAAAGAACGTTCTGGCAACTCCATTTTAGGTACATTAGAGTACAGGAGTCTTTTATTAAGTGCATATTCAGTTGTGCAGTCTTGCACTTACTAAAGCAAAATGATCATCACATACTATATTAAATGCCAAATAGCTTTTCATACTACAGAATCTTTCTGACCGGGAGACACAAACAGGATCTCGCATCACTTGAAAAAGTTTCTCAGATTTTTTTGCAGTGTAGTATTGTTGAGACCTAACCGCGGAAAAAGACCCGTAAACAGTATTGGGTAGATGATGACGGTTTAATTACCACTTTAACACAAGTCATTGTTTCACATTAACGACAGATGCTAATAGGATAAAAAACAATAAAATCTAAAATAGAACCTTTTACAGACCTTTAAGAAAAGGTCTAGTAAAAGAGTCAAGTAAAAGGGTAAAACTATTTTTCCTTATTGTATGGTTTCATGGTTATGTATTTTTTAGGCTTTAATTTGTGTTACTGTTTTCACACAAAAACACATCATATGAACATTTATTCCTTCCTTCATTTGTTCATTCATTCATTTTCTAGCCTGCTTATTCACTAACTCAAGGTCATTGGGGTCTGCTGGAGACCATCCCAGGCATAAAGGGTACACCCTGGTCAGGTCACCAGTTCACCATTACAGTGCCATACACATTCACACTCATTCCTATGGCCAATTTAGTAATTTAGCAGGTGCGGGGAGAACATGCAAACTCTGCACAGAAAGACCCCTTGCCCAGGAATCAAACATGGGGCCTTCCTGATGTAAAGCGACACTGCTAGGCACTACACTGCTGTGCCGCCCCCAAATCAGCTTCTATTTTCAATTATTCCTTCTATTTAGCTGAAAGTGCCGCCCAATCAATCCCAATGATTGGATAATAGTCCATTAATGTTTTCTTGGGGAATTGCTGGAGGGTTTAGCTTGAACTTACAGTTAAAGTGACTCTCCACTCGCAGACATCCAACACTTAGCCTGAGAACTGTAAGTTTGTCCATTTTGGCAATAACATCCTGGTGAAAAGGCAGCAGGCTGGCCAGCTGATCTAGTTCACCGTTCAGTCGGTCACTGTGTCTTTTAGAAGAATTAGATTTTGCAACTTTAACCACACAATTTGTCATACTGCAGGAAAAAGATAAGAGAAAATAAAATTAGCTTTATATAATAAGTAATAATCAAACTTCTGTATGGACTAAATTTACAAACTGTACAGACAGGAAAATTGTGTTAGGGGGCAGAGCCTGGTACATCAACAACGTGACCGCTTTCCTGTTACATTTTTCATCTTTTTGGCCGTTTTCTGGATAAAAGGATTAAAAGTCCGCAGTCGCCATTCTTCTCCTCAGAAATATCTGTGCTATGCTTTGTGTTCAAGGTGCTACCTTTTAATTGGACTTTATATTTACATTTACATTACTTTATAGAGGGAACAGCATTGGTCTTTTCTCTCATTTATAACTTAGCTGACATTTAATATTTGTTGTTAATTTATCTGCTGTTGATACGTTCTCTGCCTATGAAAATCATAGTGAAAATGTAGTGAAAGTTTCGTTTACTCACGTTATTGTCTCCCAGTCAAAACCGGTTTTCGGGGCAGTTTGGAGACATGATTTTTGGCACCAGCACGAATCTTTTTTATTTATTATTATTATTATTTTTTTTTTTAAGTCCAGCCTAGTTACTGAATTCCAGGTTCCGCTATTTAAGAAATACTAAAATTTGCTTAATTATTACATTGTACAGTTTGAAAATCTGTATAATATATACTGGTATATTTATAGTATTGTGTTTCCCTAGTATGCCGTCATAATGATCTGGAGGAATTTGGAAAAACTCAGGTTAAGAACAAAATTTGTAAAATATATATATTTCTTGTAATTTGGCGTACAAATTACAGTAGTATGGCTTGCAATACAAGTTACATCACTATATACAACACTATATACATCACTATACTTTGGTAAATCTTTCAGCATATGAAATGCAAATAATAAAGCATGAACAAAGATGGTAATTCCACTTCAACTGTTACACAAGAATAACTGCATCTGGACTATTGGGTTATTGATAATTTATTTATTATTATGTATTTAATTTATATTTTTAGTTATTATTCTCTGCAATCACAGAGCTAAAATTATTTTCTTATTAGGTCTGCTAACTAATAAACTGAATTGTTATCCATAAAGTCAGCAACGGTTAATGCTTGTTATTAATCTAGAAAAAAAATAACATCTAACCAGAACAACGGTATAAAAAAGTGTTGGGGATCCGTTATTGATACTGTCAGGGTTATAATAGGTTTATTATGGCGTTATAACAAATACACACACACATTAAGTTTGCCTTTTCAGTGCAGGTTTCCTCCCTTTGCGACTTGCATAAATAGTTTTTGTGCTATTGATTTCCATTGTTTTGTTCCTAAGTTCTTGCTCTGAAGTAGATTAAAAAAAACACGCAATAAAAGACTGCAGTGAAAACAGTCACAACATTGAAAAAGACGGACAATATAGCCGGTAGATTATTTCCATGTTCGCACATACACTGGCTATTACCGTAAGACCGTCAGCAGACAAGTGATATTCTGCCAAACGCAATTCTGTATACATTTATCCACTGTTACCTCAAATAGAGTGTCAACATCATCTCAGAGCGTTAACTAAACCTGTTTTACGAATATCTGCTGTTTGCAACCCTCACAGGTTTTCATCCTTCATTCATTCATTCATCTTCTTTACCTGCTTATTCCCGAATCCGGGGTCACGGG
>JAOTQW010095274.1:0-10563 GCA_026260075.1 Sisor rabdophorus | reverse complement strand
AACCTGGGTGGCTTTTTCAACACATGAAAATCTGTTTCGCTTAATTTACACTGTTTTAAATAAAAAATGTGGTCGTTAACAGCAACAACAACAAAACAACATAAACATCAACAAAACTTTAGATTAAACTAAAATTTGCTGATTTATTGTATGTTTTTTTATATGTTTACTTCTGTTTTAAGCTAAGTTTGACAACTAAACATACAGTAAGGGAACAGATTTAAACACAATGAATGTATCAAAATGTATTTGAGGACCTTCGGAATAAAACACATGATGAAGGCATTTGAAATGTGTTACATAATGACAGCAATTTATTTATAAACTTACATTTGAAAAAATGTTAGTTTATAACATTAAAAAAAATGGATAATAAAAAAAAGGAACTTTGATTTTGTTGAAAACTATGTAAAATAATAACTAATACATTTATGTATTTTTGTATTTATATGTATTGTCTAAATATTTTTCTTCTTTTTTGCTAAACTTTTGACTTCTGATGCAATAAATGTAAAGCAGTCTGCGTGATGGAAATTACTATCATTTTGCATGAAAGGTTCTGGACTCTCTTGAAAACCTCATTTAAAAGAGTTGAACGCTCAAAAAAGTGAGCTTAATAAATGGCAATAAATGTAAAGCAGTCTGCGTGATGGAAATTACTATTGTTTTGCATGAAAGGTTCTGGATTCTCTTGAAAACCTCATTTAAAAGAGTTGAACGCTCAAAAAAGTGAGCTTAAACCATTATATCTATCCTCTGAATCTTACCTCTTCTCAGGTATGTTTAGTGTTTTTTGTCTTTTGTTGCTTGGTTTAATTTAATGCCTCTGTTGTACCTCTTTGTTGTATGTAATTTTAAATTACATAAATTTTTAGTTAAGTATATATTTTATGGATGTTTTATAATACAGAAAACATCAGTTTTCTATTGACCTCACATAATCGGCTATAATTTTATTTTAAGATTAGGTTATTCTTTTAAAAATCTTGTTATTTTTGAATTTTAAATTTAAAGCTATAAAATAATAATGGAAAATTTTCATAAACAAATTGATGCAATTAACTACAGGTAATGAGAAATATATTAAAAGAAAATTTGAATTAAAATTTAAATAGCTCTAAACCAAATAACTTTTAAAAGTATTATTGTTTACTTCACAGCTTCTTTTTCATCATGATGCTGTTTCGTATTCTGTTTCTAATTGGTAAGGAATGATTGTATTTTTAGATCTGATCATTTTTGTGAGAAATATTAGTAATTGAAAGAGACACTTGTGCTTATGAATCAATTTAAAAGAAATTAAACTGAATTCAGAAATATATAACCAAGTGGTAAAATTATACATTTGTGATAATGGCATAATGGCAACGGCAACATTGCATAATGGGTTTTTTTATTTTTATTTTTTTAATGCACTACACATTAGACATTACTTAAGCTTTACTACTGCATGTATTTCATGTTGATTAAATGGTTGCTTGATTTACTAAGCGATTGATTGATTTCATGAAGTGATTTGTTGGGTAATTTATGATTTGTCAACAGGTGTCCCATTTGCCCTGTCCATTGAAAACTGGAATCTAGTTGCCCCTGTTTTGATTAAGCAACAAGTTACTTGGCCAGGGGCACAAACCTACTGCAGAGAAAACCACCTCGATCTGTATACACTACAAGATTCAAGTGACCAAACTAAGCTATATAATGAGCTGGCAAAGCATAATGAAATAGGGACTGTTTGGGTTGGTCTGTACAATGATCTCGACAGCTGGTACTTTTCCTATAATCACCTGTCGTTGAAAAACATAAGTCTTAGGAATTACGCTCAAGGATTTCCTGATGATGGACAAGGTTCTTCTGTGTGTGGGGCAATAGATAACACTGGGGAGTGGCTTACTGTTCCCTGCTTTTTAACAGGGCCATTTATATGTTATGATGGTGAGCCTGCATGCTGATTTTATTACATCTATATAAAATGTAAAGAAAGTATTAAATAGTAGTATTACTTTTTCCTCATAATTTCAGTTTTTTTAACTACACAATTATATGCTAGTCTTATCAATGTTTTGAATGTTTTATAAATGAGAAGTAATATCAAAATACAGTAAATAGTTTTATAATATATTTTATGTATTGATTTATTGATTTATTTTGCTATTTTACAGCAAACAACAGTCCTGGAAACAGATTTGTTGGCTACTCTAGCCCTACCTTAACATGGCATAATGCACAGACATTTTGTCGAACCCATCACACAGATTTAGCCAGCACGACCACCCCAGAGGACATCAATCTTATAATACAGACCTTATCAAATATATTCTGTGTTAATGCATGGTTTGGTTTAATTAGAGATACTTGGAAGTGGTCAGATGGGGCTGAGCCTTCATACCTCCCATGGGCAACTGGCCAACCGGATAATTCTTTTACCTGGGAGAATTGTGGAGGGTCAATAAGTGGACTGCTTGTTGATGAAGATTGCACTAACCTACACTATTTTGCCTGTTCTGATTGTGAGTGTTTTCTTGTTTATCGCATATATAACAGCTGTGACAACAATAGTAAAATCAGCAAAAAACTGAGAAACATTTTTGTCCCAAAGCACAGGGTTTATAAAGTTCATTTTTCAAGCCCTGGTTAACCTTTTTTGCAAGGTTCTGTTGTGTGGGGTGGTTCAAAGTTCTTCTTTTCCACTCTGAACTATACTTAATATTGGAACAATTTAACGTATAGTAATTCAAGGTTTAAGACATAAATCATAGTGTGTTTTAATATACTGAATCATTGCTCTTGAGTGTTTTGTTTTTTACAGATCTACACAGGAAACAATTTGTGAAATTGTATGTGAAGACAGATGCACTTATACCTGACCCTGTTTGGCAGTCAGTTATTTTAGATTTGGTAAGTTTTGTATCCAGCCCCGCGCGGTGGTGTATGGGCTAGCACGTTTGCCTTACAGTTTGCATGTTCTCCCCGCCCTTGCGTGGGTTTATTCCAGGTACTGCGCTTTCATCCCACAGTCCAAAAACATGTATATTAAGTTGATTGGTGATTTTAAATTGCCTTATGATGTGAGTGTGTGTGGTTGGTCATCTATGTGTGGCCCTGTGATGGACTGGTGACCTGTCCAGGGTGCCTCTTGCTCCATGTGTGGGATAGGCTTCAGCAGACCCCCATGACCCAAAGCTAGTGAATAAGCCGGTTAGAAGATAAATGAATGACAGAGTGAATGAATCAAAGTTTTGTTTTAAACTATTTGTATAGAGATGAAATTTAGTGACTTTGTTCTATACAAAAAATTCTTTTAAATACGTTTTTTCTATTATACATGCAGTTAAATCTTTAAACATTGACCATTTATTAGACTAGTCTTGTTTTATAGTCGGTATAACTTTAAGCATGTATAGATTTGGAAAACAGCTATATGACTGTTAGAGATGTCTATGTACTATACTGTCTTCCTTTTCTTTTATATGAGTCCCACTCATATAAAAAAGTGAATAAATAAATATAAAATTAATTTGGCTAGTCGAAAAATTTAGTAGAATATTCAGCCGAACTATTAAACATAAGGAGTATTTAACAGAACACAGTTTTATTCGTCTGTAATAAAACAGTGGATATTTTTTTTTTCAGATCAACCAGAAACTGCAGGAAAATGACATGTCTGTGAACATCACAGCAACCTGGAAGGTGCAGGCAGACGGAAGCATCTTTAAATATAATAGTACAGATATAAAGATAAATAGTACCACTAACAGCAGTAAAGACTGTGAAGAACTGAACTTTCTATACAATGATTGAACTATTTATCCATCCATCAATCCATCCTTCCGTCCGTCTGTCCGTTCATTCATTCATTTATTCATTTATTTATTTATTTATTTATTTATTTATTTTTTTTTGTTTGTTTTTTCACTTTTATGTAGTTATTTTTGGCGATTGGAGTAAAGTACACATGATGTTGATGCTAGAATTTACCTGATCTGTAGATGCATTTTTAGTTGTAAGGTTGTAGTTGTGGTGGAAATAGATATCTGTATGGTTATCACACAAGGGCATGAACACTATTTTAATTTATTCTATTTACAGTACTTAGCTATCTTCTATATCCGCATTCTCTAACTCTGTGTCACAGGGTTCTTATGAAGCCTATTTAAGTGCACAGGGGTACACCCTGGACAGGTCGCCAGTCTATCACAGAGCCATACCTAGATGAATAACCACACACACTCACACTCACTCCGATGGTCAATAATGTAGGGAGAACATGCAAATTTGCACAAAAGGACCCATGTGTCATAATTGCTTTTAAGTTTTTAGTTTTTTTACATCCATATTATTACCTAAATGAAATTTTTTAGATGTTGTACAAAAAAGGTGTCTTGTTTTACTGACACCTGTATTCTTTCTGAATACTTAATTGAAAGAAAAAGATCCTTTGTACTATTTTGTGTTTGTCAATTTAATAAAATTTGAATGTAAAGTAATCATTTATATGTTAGATTTAGAAAACCCTTAAAGGCCGCTTAGTGAAGAGCCTTTAAGGGCTCTTCTTTGTTTAACATTGCACAAAAAATGTAAAATGAAGAGACTGCTGAAATATGGAGTAATAATCATAACAAATAATATAATATTAATAAAAAAAATTCAGATACAAATATTCGATTCTACTCAAACTGTGTGTTATTAGGAAATTGAGTTTCTGTGTGAATAAAGCTCTCGTGCAGCACAACCTGGGTGGAACATATGAAAATCTGTTTCACTTAATTTACACTGTTTTAAATAAAAAATTTGGTCGTCAACAGCAACACCAACAAAAACAACGTCAACATCAACAAACACTTTTAAGATTAAACTAAGAGTTCAAACGATTTATTGTATGTTTGTATATCTCTGGCTTTTCTTTATTATTCCTACTGATTTTTTCTGCAGGAGTAATACAATACTACTTACAGTTTAATTCAATTCAATTCAGCATTATTTCTACAGCGTTTTTTTAACAACAGTCATTGTCTCAAAACTGCTTTACATATGCAGTGAAATACTAGAAAAAGTTCATCCCCAAAGAGCAAGCCAGAAGCGATGGTGGCAAGAAAAAACTCCCCAAGAGAGTAATAGGAAGAAAAATTTAGAGGAACCAGACACAAAAGCCATCCTCATTTGGGTGACAAACAGAGACAGGAGTTGTACAGTGTGAGTGTGTGTGTGTGTGTGTGTGTGTATGCTAGTTGTAGCATCTTCTTGGGATGTGGAGACGTCCCAGCTCGTCATGGGGATGTGGTGTTTCCAACCAATATGTGACATCAGGAAAGGTCCAATGAAGATCCAACGTGAAGTGGAGGTCATAGCACAGGCGTCTCGGGGTGGCATGTGTATCAGACTGGAGAGATGCCTGTTACGTAAAGCAACCAGGCACTCTTTACCGTCGGTACACCTAGTTGATCAGTGATTGTGGAAGACAGCATCTAAACAAACCAGATCACCACAGTACTTAACATCCATGAGTTCCCCAGATCTGCTCCATTATCTAAGGAAATCGTAACAGTAATATGTCTAGTTAAATAGATACGTTTTTTTAAACTAGACATAAATACTGAGACTGTGTCTGATTCTGGAACATAAACTGGAAGGCTGTTCCATAACTTTGGGGCTTTGTATGCAAAAGCTCTGTAACTAATCGAGGCAGAACGTAAGACACAAGCAGTTTACTCAGATACTGAAGTGCGAGACCATTTAATGCTTTATAGGTCAGAAGCAGTATTTAAAGATCTATGTAGAATCTCACTGTGAGCCAATGCAGTGTGTATGAAAAAGGGGTGATATGTTTGTATCTTCTAGGTTTAAATCAGCGCTTTTGCTGCTTAATTCTGGACTAACAGCAGCTTATTTATAGGCTTAGATGAGTATCCGGACAGTAAGGTTTTACAATAGTCCAGTCTGGATGTAGTAAAAAAAAGAACTAGTTTTACGGCTTCATTAAGTGACAATAAATGTCTTATTTTGGCGATATTTTTAAGAAGAAAGAATGCTATCCTAGTAAGATTATCTACATTGGCTCCAAAGCTTAGAATCACATCCAGGTCTTTGACTGTAGCGCTTGTTGAAACAGAAAGACCTTATTAAAGTGTTTCCATAGTTAATGTGCGATTAAATATTATCTCTGGCTTCCTGTGACCCATAACCTCTGTTCTGTCCGAATTAGGAAGGAGAAAGTTGCTTAGCATCTAATTTCTCATGTCCTTTACACATCGTTCTATTCTATTTAACTGATGTTTTATTTCTGGTCCAGTCGAGACATACAGTTGCGTGTCATCAGCGTAACAATGAAAACTAATATTTTGCCTGCGAAGTATGTTGTCTAGGAGAAGCATGTAAAGTGTAAAAAGCAACAGACCTAAAACTGAACCCTGGGAAAGACCATGTTTAACAGAGGAGAACGTCGAATTGTAATCATTAAATCTAGAAATTGCTAACGATTAAGTAGGACCTGAGCCAGAGCCGTTCATTTAATTTGAACTACTTTTTCTAATCTATGAAAAAGGATTTAATGGTAAATGGTGTCAAAAGCTGCTCTAAGGTCAAGTGGAACAAGCAGAGAGACAGCCCTGTGCAAAGGCCAATAGGAGTTCATTTACTACTTTAACAAGAGCTGTCTCTGTACTGTAATGGGGCCTAAATCCTGATTAAAACAATTTGTGTATTTCAAAACTAACATAACTGCTGCACTACTACCTTTTAGAGATAATACCAGAATTTTAGAGATAAAGGGAAGGTTTGATATAGGCCTGTAATTTAAAAAGTCACTGGGGTCAAAATCGGGTTTTTTAATCAGTGGTTTAATAATTGCTAGTTTAAATGATTTTGGAACATACCCACAGCTAAGTAAACAGTTTATTATTTTCAGCAGGGTTTCTGTTACGACCGGTACAACCTGAAAATAAGAGAATCTTCTCCAGAAAGTTAACTTTTTTTGTGAGATTAAAGTAAAGGAACGGATTTAAACACATAATGAATGTTTTAAGTACATCCAGAATAAAACACAAGAACTAGCCATTTAAATTTTATTTATAAACTTACATTTGGAAAAATAAGTAATTTTTAAGAAAAAAAAAGATTTTTTTTTTATTCTGTTAAAAAGTATGTAAAATAATAACTGATACATTTTTGTATTTTTGTATTTATATGTATTGTCTAGATATTTACCTTCTTTTTGCTAAACTCTTGACTTCTGATGCAATAAATGTAAACCAGTCTACTTGATGGAAATTGCTATCATTTTGCATGAAAGGCTCATTTAAAAGAGTTGAACGCTCAAAAAAGTGAGCTTAAACCTTTATATCTATCCTCTGAATCTTATCTGTTCTTAGGTATGTTTAGTGTTTTTTGTTCTTTGTTGCTTGGTTAAATTTAAAGCCTCTGTTATACCCCTTTGTATGTAATTTTACACATTATTTTAAGTTAAGTATATATTTTATGGATGTTTTAGAATATAGCGATCATCAGTTTGACATTCACCTCACTGTATTGGCTGTAATTTAATTTTTTGGGTTAGGCTATTTTTTAAATTTAGAATTGTTAATTGTCTAGATTTTTAAATTTACAATTTTTAAGCCTTAGCTATAAAATAATAGTAGACTTGAGAAAGAGGATTGGTGCAATTAAGATTGGTGCAATTAACTCTAGGTAATGATAATATAGTAAAAGAATTAAAATAAATATTTAGCTTTAAACTAAATACCTTTTAAAAGTATTATTTTTTTACTTTACAGCTACTTTGTCATCATGATGCTGTTTTGTATCCTGTTTCTAATTGGTAAGGAATTATTGTATTTTTAGATTTAGATAATTTTTGTGAGTAATATTAGTTATTGAAAAAGACACTTGGTTGAGCTTCTGAATAAATTCAAAATACATTGATCTGAATTTATAAATATATAACCAATTGGTGAAATTATACATTTGTGAATGCAACATGGGTGGCACAGTGGCGTAGTGGTTAGCACGTTTGTCTCACAGCATAACGGCCGTGGGTTCGATTCCCGGGTCTTTCTGTGAGTTCGCATGTTCTCCCTGTGGATTTTCTCTGGGTACTTCCACAGTCCAAAAACATGTGCATTAGGCTGATTGGTGATTATAAATCTAAATTACTCTAAAGAGAGTGTAAGTGCGTGTGGTTGGCCCTGCGATGGACTGGCAACCTGTCCAGGGTGTAGCCCCTGCCTTTCGCCCTATGTGTACTGGCAGAGGCTCTAGCAGACCCCCGTGACCCAGTGCTTGGAAATGAGAGGGTATAGACGATGAGTGAATGAATGCAACAGGACTTAAAAAGGAATTTTGTTTATTCGTAAATGCACTACATATAAGACATTACTTAAGCTCTACCACTGCATGTATTTTTATGTTGATTGAATGATTGCTTGATTCACTAAGTGATTGATTTAAGTGATTTTTGGGGTAATTTATGATTTGTCAACAGGTGTCCCATTTGCCCTGTCCATTGAAAATTGGAATCTATTTGCCCCTGTTTTGATTAAGCAACAAGTTACTTGGCCAGTGGCACAAACCTACTGCAGAGAAAACCACCTCGATCTGTATACACTACAAGATTTGAGTGACAAAACTAAGCTGTCTAATGAGCTGGCAAAGCATAATGAAATAGGGACTATTTGGGTTGGTCTGTACAATGATCTCGACAGCTGGTACTTTTCCTATAATCACCTGTCGTTGAAAAACATAAGTCTAAGAAATTTTGCCCAAGGATTTCCTGATGATGGACAAGGTTCTTATGTGTGTGGGGTAATACAAGACACTGGGGAGTGGTTTACTTTTCCCTGCTTTTTACCAGGGCCATTTATATGTTATGATGGTGAGTCTGCATGCTGATTTTATTACATCTATATAAATATGTAAAGAAAGTATTGAAGCTCTGAGATGCATTTTATTACTTTTTCTAATAATTTCATTGATTTTTTAACTACCAAAAATTTTCTAGTCTTATTATTGTTTTAAATGTTTGATAAATTAGAAGTAATATTAAAATACAATAAACCATATATTTATATATATTTTACTATTTTACAGCAAACAACAGTCCTGGAAACAGATTTGTTGGCTACTCCAGCCCTATCTTAACATGGCATGACGCGCAGACATTTTGTCGAACCCATCACACAGATTTAGCCAGCACGACCACCCTTGATGACATCAATCTTATAATACAGACCTTATCAAACATATTATATATTAGTGCATGGTTTGGTTTAACTAGAGATACTTGGGAGTGGTCAGATGGGGCTGAGCCTTTGGACCTCCCATGGGAAATTGGCCAACCGGATAATTTTTTTACCTGGGAGAATTGTGGAGGGTCAATAAGTGGACTGCTTGTTGATGAAGCCTGCACTAACCTACACTATTTTGCCTGTTCTGATTGTAAGTGTTTGGTTGTGGGCACTGCCTGCACATTTAACAGCTAGTAAGATTATAGTAAGTAAACATTCTATAACAAAATAGAAGAGGTGATAAAGAGAGGTGTTTTGTGTTTTTTACAGATCTACACAGAAGACAATTTGTGAAACTTCAAGTAAAGACAGATAGTGTACTTGTCTCTGCAGTGCAGTCAGCTATTTTAGATTTGGTAAGTTTTGTGTTGCATTATAAAGCTTGGTTTTTATAATCAATAGGTATTATGTAAGGTAATATTCAGTAGTTTAAATAGTGATTTCCTAGGCTTTCTGTGCGGAGTTTTCCGTGCCTGTGTGGTTTTCCCATGTGTATTAGGTTGATTGGTGACCATAAATTGGCCATAAAATTGAATGTGAGTGTGTGTATTGGCCCGGCAGGGGACTGGCGACATGCCTTTCACCCTATGTGTGCGGTTCATCGGCAGAACCCCATGAACCGGAATTAGCAGGAAATAAGCAGGTATAGAAGATGAATGAATGAATGAAAACTTTCAATGTTTTACTCCAGTTTACCCCACTTTTGTACTCACTGATAGTAAAGTGTTAGATGATAAATTTATTTATTCATTTTCTAAACCCGTTTATTCCCTAACTCGATTTACAGAGGTCTGCTGGAGCCTGTCCCAACAGGGGTACACCCTGGGGTCTTTCTGTGCAGAGTTTGCGTGGGTTTTCTCCAGGGTCCTCCGGTTTCTTCCCATGTGCATTAGGTTGTGCATTGCATTAGGTTGATTGGTGATTTTAAATTGCCCAAAGGAATGAGTTGTGTGTGTGTGTGTGTGTGGCTCTGCGATGGACTGGCGATCTGTCTAGGGTGTACCCGTGCCTCTCGCCCTGTGTGGTGGGATAGGCTCCAGCAGACCCCTGTGACCCCAGAAAGTTCATGAATAAGCAGGTATAGAATATTTGAATAAATATTTGAATAAATCAATATTAAATACATTTGCCGGTTAGCACCGTCGCCTCACAACAAGAAGGTCATGGGTTCAAATCCCGGCTTGGGATCTTTCTGTGCGGAGTTTTAATTTTCCCCACGCTTGCGTGTGTTTCCTCAGAGTACTCCAGTTTCCTCCCACAGTCCAAAAACATGTGCATTAGGTTG
>JAOTQW010095152.1:0-10570 GCA_026260075.1 Sisor rabdophorus | reverse complement strand
CAAGTGCAGGGAGAACATGCAAACTCCGCACAGAAAGACCCCAAGCCCAGGATTCCAACCCAGGACCTTCTTATTGTGAGGCAACCGCGTTAACCGCTACGCCATCCTGCTGCCTCGGTGCAGAAATTGATCAACAGAATCTTAGACCCATTGTCTGACTTTAATTGAGACTTTTTAAATTCTTAGCACTCCCTAACTGGCAGATTTGTTTTAGTCTACAGTTTTGAGCTAAGTAAAATAGATCAATTGTTGTTGTTTTTTTATGTTGCCAGAACTTGGAGCCCAACTGTCAGAAGCTAGGTGTCAAAAGCTAGGCCAATTTACACTATGTCCTTATTAAATTATTACTCTGGAATTTAGTCTCTCCCATTTAAAACTAAGGAATTTTTATAATTTAGAATTTTATTAAACCAGGTTCCTCCTAGAACATTATTTTGCTAATTTTTTATTTTGATGTAGGTAACCCTTATTTCAGGATGATGCAATTGTACATTTTATTGTACGTTTCATTAATAGGTAACCATGGCTTGAAGTTTGTCTTGCATTGTGATTTAATTTACATTGTGGTGTAATTTCCTATTAAAACCACAAGGTCACTTCCTGTTTGTTGTCTATATAAAAGCTTTCTCTTCCTTATTTTTCCACACTTGGCTTGTGTGCAACCCAAGACCCTTTTGCTGCATTTTTTGAATCTTCGTACCTTGAACATTTGCCTGCTAACAATGTGTAAGTTTAACTTTATTTACTCTCAGTTCTAGAATAACATATTTATTTTCATTATTGATTATCTTAATTAAGCACTTATGTTTACACAGATGGTGCGGTGGCATAGAGGTTAGCACGGCCGCCTCACAAAAAGGTCCTGGGCTCGATTCCCGGGTACAAGGTCTTTCTGTGTGAAGTTTGCATGTTCTCCCCGCACTTGCATGGGTTTCCTTTGGGTACTCTGGTTTCCTTCCACAGTCCATGTGCCTTAGGTTGATTGGTGACTCTAAATTGCCTATAGGATTAAATGTGAGTGTTTGTGGTTTGTGTTCGTCTATTTGTGGCCCTGCGATGAACTGGCGACCTGTCCAGGGTGTACCCCTGGGTTCTTTTTCTACCCAAACCTGGGATGTCGGAATTCAAACCGACAGTGTGGTCTCCCCTGATTTCACAGGGAATCCTGGGCCCTATACTGCGGTTAAGAATCCCTTCTCTCCCTATACTGTCGCCATCCCGTTTTTATCTGACAAATTCTTCCTGCCGTCAATTATTCCATTCTAAGCCCCACTGTTGAGGATGATATCATTCCAGTTGACTAATTATAGGGCTTTTTAATAAAAATGTTTCTCACTGTGTCTTAAGTGTTTTTTAAATTGTATCTATACAAATTTTTTTCACACACACCCATGTTTTGTTTATATTCAAAAATTTTAATAGCACAGCATCTGATATTTGATTATATCCGCATGTTGAAAGAGTATGGATAAAAAAAAATAAGGTCCTCCTAAAGTATTTCATCGGAAAATCTCCTTTTTAGGTCCATTATGTTCTGGTTCATCTGCTATCATAAGGAAAGCTTTACAACTTCTATTGAAAGATCCCTTGTCTCCAACTACCCTGTACAGGAAACCATCTAGTTCTACTTGAACACGGGCACGTCTCAGGATATGGTATAAACAGTGCCATTTTTGGGACATCTGCAACACTGAGACGTACAGCACACAATAAAGTAATATATACCATATACTCATAAAATCAGGTTAATTAGTTATTTATTTTAAACATCACATCAGTTATTCTATTTGATTAGTTATTATTCTATGCATTCTTTGTGGTGGTTGCAACTTCATTGTAAGTCATTATGTAGTCCTCAATACGTTTTATCAGTTTTTCCATCAACTCTTCCACTTGGTCTGTAACAGTGTGTCTGGATTTCTTACATGCATGATTACATATTGACCTAACATAGGCTGAGCATTCTTAGCAATTATAGAGCATAGTAATGGAAGTACTAGAAGAATAGCTGCACCCATTTGAGCAAGTCCTGCCAACTTGTTTTTTTAATCTGCATTGTTCCTAACCATTTCATCCCTTTAAGCTGTCATCAGTGGTTGGTCAACAGGTCCAGACAGACCTGTATTTAGTGGAACAGTGCAGCAATCCTAAAACGCAAAATTCTTGTTACATTTACATTTACATTTACAGCATTTAGCAGACGCTCTTATCCAGAGCGACGTACAAAAGTGCTTCAAAGTTGATCGTTGAGCTTCTCAAAGTTGATTGTTCTGGTCCAAGCAACATATCTAGTGCGAAGGGTTTTTTTTAACTGTCATCATGGTAGTAGCATGCAATTGTTGAGTTTGGGCCTAGTTCAGCCGTTGTATAATTAATAAATTCATTATACCCTATGTAATTAATTCACCAGACATTGTGTGCTACATGGACATGTGGGAAAAATAAAGTCTATGCTGCAGATGAAGAAATTCTTTGCGCATAATGTCCTACCGCAATACCCACAGACATCCCTCCCCAGTAACCATATATATTAGGGTCTGGTCTCTATTTTTCAATGTGTCTTGTTTTAGATTTATGTCTTTTCTGTTTAGGATGATTGTTTTTGTTTAAAGATTACGATAGTGCTGTAATTTTCGGATTATCTAGTGAAAATATAGTTAATCTCCCTTCTAATACTACAAGGGCACATAGGAGAGGTGGAAGCACTTGCATTAATACTCAATACCAAAATACATCAGCTATGGGCTGTGCGTATGGCTGTTTGTGTGTATGTGGCCCTGCGATGGACTGGCGACCTTTCCACCTGCCTCTTGCTCTATGTGCGCTGGGATAGGCTCCAGCAGACCCCTATGACCCCAAGCTATGTAATAAGCAGGTATAGAATATGAATAAATGAATGAATATTTGCATTATTTTGTTTGCTAGCTAGATTAAAGGTGCATATTGAAGTATAACTCTGCATCTACTCTGCTTTATGAGACTAATCCTAAGAGGTAAAATGCTGGGCATAAGTTTTTAGAAGCATAGGACGATTAGATTCTTTTAGGCCACTAGTTGGCATTACCCCTATTGGGCTGTGTTCACGCTTGTAATACATTACGCATGTTATTTTTGGTTACCAAAGTAACGTTTGGGCATCATTAATAAAGATTAGTGTCTAACAGTACTGTCTTTTCCATTATAGAGCCTGTATTAATTGAGGTGACATTCATTAAACTGCCAACTAAATTTTGTCCTCTGGTAGCACGCCTAATACAGCACATATGTCTACTATTTTTGGCTGGGGCCATACTCATGGTGTCTAATCTACTAAAGCATTCAATACAGAAAATTGCTTCTTTGCCTGTGTTATATCAGTTGTTGTGAGTGGACTTAAGGTAAATTCTGGGCCTGGGTTGCAATCTAAAATCTTAAATCTACCCTCGCTTCCTCTAAACGTGCTGTGTGTGTGTGATTGACTTTCTAATCTCTAGGGTTCACTTGCGGTTGTTTCAGTGAGCTTGTTGCTTTGCCCTGTGGTTATTCGACTAGGCCCTGCAATTTGTTTATTTGGCTGATCATCTGTGATTATCTATTCACTGACAGGTTGTGTGTCTTTTCCATATGAACAAACTACGTATCACACTGAATGTTTCCTCCTCAACCTTGTTCTTTTAATTTGTCATTTGCAGCTCTGGCTTCTTTTCTTCTTTGCTCATGTTTGTTAGGCCGGGCCACCTCTGCTTGAGGGATCTGGGGGCTCATCTATCATCGTTGCGTATGCACAAAAACCTTGCATATGCCAGCTTTCACGCTCACTGTATGATTTACTAACAGTGAAATTACCGTAAGAATGTGTGTTCTTTCACGCCAACTTCTCATGGACTACGCACATTTTTTTGTCTGTTGGCGCCTCTTGAAGGGAATAAAGTGAAGTTGCAAACATTAGACTACAAATGATTCTACCGCATGTATACCAGGCATATAAGGTTTCCGTACAATGCATTTGTCCAGCCAAACATTAAATTGCAATTTAATGGGGTGATATCAACTGCACACATATTTATAAATATTTATAAGCTATTCTATTTGATTAGTTATTAATCTATGCATTCTTTGTGGTAGTTGTTACTTAATTGTAAGTCATTATGTAGTCCTTAATACGTTTTATCAGTTTTTCCATCAAGTCTGCCACACTCTCTTCCACTTGGTCTGTAACACTGTGTCTGGATGTCTTACATGCATGATAACATATTGACCTAACATAAGCTGAGCATTCTTAGCAATTATAGAGCATAGTAATGGAAGTACTGGAAGTCCTTCCAACTAACTTGAGGACAAAAGCCAGTTAAACCAACTTTGTTTTTTATCTGCATTGTTCCTAACCATCTCATCCCTTTGAGCTGTCATATATATTAGGGTCTGGTCTCTATTTTTCAATTGGAGTAGTCCTGCACAATTTCATGTATTTATTGTGTGTAGCATTACCCCCTTAATCAATGTAGTTTCTTCTTTTCCTTTGTGTCTTGTTTTAGATTTATGTCTTTTCTGTTTGGGAGGATTTTTTATTGTTTAAAGATAACGATAGTGCTGTAATTTTCTGATTATCTAGTGGAAATATAGTTAATCTCCCATAGTTATTATATATAATATAGTTAATCTCTGCCATCGCCACATCGATTTACTGGCCTTTAATCATGTACTAAACACCATTTATCTGAATTTGGTTTACTTACTGGAAGAATTGGAGTGTAAATTGGCCTTTAGTGGGACTTAAAACTCCTGCTTCTACTGAACTTTTTATTGTAAGCTATCTAATGCTTGTTGGGATAGCAAATATTTAAAATTAGCCTCTGGTAAGGTAATTTTACATTTTTATGTTTTTGTTTGAAACCTCCCTTTACTTGCTTACCATCACTTGTTCAATTATTGGTGG
Organism: Sisor rabdophorus; assembly: GCA_026260075.1. Classification (NCBI taxonomy): domain Eukaryota; kingdom Metazoa; phylum Chordata; class Actinopteri; order Siluriformes; family Sisoridae; genus Sisor; species Sisor rabdophorus. The sequence goes on along the minus strand of JAOTQW010095152.1, from coordinate 5,655 downwards.
TGATTGAATAAGTTACTTTTTGTCTGGTGATAGGTCTGGATGTATAGTTTATCTGGAATTTATGGATTATCTGATTATCTATTATGTGTCCACTCTTTCACCTGTCTTGAATCCCTAACCATCTGTCCTAAATCCTTTAATTCAACACTTTGCCCGATCATCAGGGTGACATGTGGAGAGGCATTTTATACTTGATACCAGCTATGATCTCTGTTGGCACTTTTGTTTCTGTTGCCACATGATGTTGTTCTACTATGATGTCAGATATCTTCATGTTGAATTTCTTCTTTTTGTCTGTTTGTTTATTTCCATTCTGTGTAAAGTTTATCATTGTTTACTATTTCAGCTGTAGCCAGTATACTTACATACAGTTTCACCATATTTTTCACACTTGGGTCCTCAATTCACTTTTCTGCACTTTATCCAGAGTATTAAAAAAGGTCCAAAAGTCAGATTGTGGGCCCTACCTTAAACAATTATCAACACACGCTGAGAATTTCAAATCCTCTCACCAAGCCTTTTATTGCTTAATTCTCTTCTATACCCCTAGGTCATTTTAGCTTGTGGCTAGCTGTCAGCTGTCTTTACCCTCCGTAAGGCCACCACTCCTTTCTTCAGGCCACAGTAAACTATACATCAACTTTGAGTTTATGAGGTGTCTGCTTACCTTCTTTTTTAGATGTGCCGGCTTCTGTGACCCAACGGGTGAGCGGTCCTAGCTGAGGTTCACGGCGTTACGCTGACTGTCCTGCCAACAATATATGTCCAAACTCAGAGACCACCTCTGAGCAGACACATTTGTGGGGGTAAAAGAAGCTAGACCAATTTCCATAATGTCCTTATTGAATTATCAAAAAATAACACACTTATAAAAGGAATAAAAATTTAATTTATAATAAAAAAATTTAAAATAAAAATCTCCAATTTATTGCAGTCAGAAAAGCATTCACTGGATACACAGAAGGCAATATTTCCAACAATAAATTGCACAGGCAAAAAGCAAAACCTTCAAGCAGGATACAATCCTAAATGCAATGTGCAAAGTTCTTCAAGAATTCCGCACTTTTTATACCTTTTAGAATTTAGTCCCTCCCCTTTCTGAACCAGTCAATGTCCAGATTCCTTCTGTTATTGTTGTTCCTTGTTATTTAGTTGCCATTATTTAGAAATTTTTTAGGTTGTGTAGGTTACCCTTATTTCAAGATTGATAATTGTAAATTGTAATGTTCAGTTTGGGCAAGTCAATTGTGTTTTAATTGGCATTGTGGGGTAATTTCCTATTAAAACCAAGGTTGCTTCCTGTTTGTAATAATTGATGTTTGCCCATATAAAAGCCGACTCATCCTTATTTTTCCACACTTGGCTTGTCTGCAACCCAAGACCTTTTCGCTGCTGATTCTTCGTACTTTGAACAATTTGCTGTTAAAAATGTGTAAGTTAAATTTTTTTAACTTTTCTCTTTTATATAGGTTTTATATATTTTTGTTGTTGCTTAAACTACATCTCAAGTTATGGTTTAAGACCACCTATTTAGACTTATTAATTAGTAAAATATTATTCTGATTTAGCACTCATGTTTACATAGATAATGTTTACTTATCTACTTTTAGGAATGTATTATATAAAAACTATAACATGTGGTTATTTTAAAGTATTATCTCTCTCTTTCTCTTGCTCATTTAATGGCTAAACATGGAGAGTACACCAGGCAGATGTGGCGTTCTCAAATGTCCTGTTTGACTAGGGAGATTGGTGTCTTTCCAGACCATCTCATCCATCTGCGCAGTCTGGAGGAAAATACCTAACCTGTGCGCCCGAGTTTTTCATCTCTGAACCAACAACATCAAAACTGAATCTAACAGTGTGGTCTCTCCTGATTCCAATGGGAATCGCAGTCCCACTGGTCCCATTGGTTAAGCAGTTAAAAATCACAGTTGGCATTTTTCTTAGATACAAGTTAAGTGTGTCTTCTCTCTCTATACTGTCACTACCCCTGTTTTCAACCGACGAATCCTCCCTATCATCCGTTATTCCATTATATATTCTTCCCACATGCTCCACTGCTGAGGATGGCATTATTCCAGTTGACTAATTGACATATCAATAAAATGTTTCTCAGTACCACCTTGTCTTTAGTGTGTGAGTTTTTTTTGTATTTTATTTATAGTAATTTCTTTTACACACACACACACACACAATTTTATATTAAAAATTTTGATATCACACTTTAAAAAACAATTTTTTTGCATCATGTTTAGTTTTTTTCAGTCCTCTTTTTTTTCTAGTGCTACCCCTAATATGTATATATATATATATATATATATATATTCATTCATTCATTTTGTATGCCCACTTATTCCCGAACTTTTCGGGGTCACTGGGGTCTGTTGGAGCCTATCCCAGCGCACATAGGGCGAGAGGCAGAAGACAGGTCGCCAGTCCATTGCAGGGCCACCCACACGCACTCATTCACTCCTATGAGCAATTTAGAATAACCAATCAACCTAATGCACATGTTTTTGGACTGTGGAAGGAAACTGGAGTTCCCGGAGAAAACCCACAGAAGCTCAGGGAGAACAGAAAGAGAAAGAGAACAGAAAGACCCCGTGCTCGGGATTCGAACCCAGGACCTTCTTGTTCTGAAGCGGCCGTGCTAACCACTACGCCACCGTGCCGCCCTAATGTATATAATAATAATAGTTATTTAATAATTATTGCTCACTTATATCAGTATACTGCTTAGGCCCCTTCATTTTTAGCATTTTTTCAATAATTGACAGAATTTTGACGATGCATGGCTCCGGCAAATCGGCATGGATTTTCTTGATGATAGCTAATGTTAAATTATTGAGGAAGAAAATAAATGCAAATAACACAACCATATAGCTCAGAGGTGGACGTCTCCCGCTGTGTTCTTAAGCAAGAGTTCCTTCCTTGGGAACTTATATGAGCTCATACCCTTGCTGTGTCATGTTTATTTGTCAGATAGAGAATCAGTAGTGTAGAAATCATTTGTATCTTGTACACACAAACATCAGGTTTCTTTCTGGATCTAAATCAGACAAAAATTGGTGGGTGGGGCATGATTTGAAAGTTTTTGTGAAAAAAAGAAAAAAAATTATTTGTTGCTGAGAAACAATCCTGCATATAATAGGATTCGTAAACTATTTCCTGTATGGTTGCGCAATCTGTTTTAATTATGCATTGCAAAACTTTGAGCAGCAGAGCAACAGTCAACTTTTTAGTACTTAAAACCTTATACTGCATCAGTGTTCTGATATTGAAAATGTACTGTATTAGAATTTTTTTCAATTTTTTTTTGACAGAAATCCTAAAATTACTCTTTAGATTAAATTCATGATCTAATATATGTTGAAAACTAAGAATCAACCCCATAAGGCTTATTCCCCTGTCTTTTGCTCCCAGAAAAAAAGTGTCTAAATAGTAAAATAATTTTTTAGACGTTTTGTCAAACTTTATATACATAACCCTGGGTTTGATTCCCAGGTCTTTCTGTGCAGACTTTGCATCTTCCTCCCACAGTCCAAAAATATGTATATTAGGTCGAATTCTCCCTAGGTGTGAGTGTGTTTGTGGCCTTGCAATGGACTGGCGACCTGTCCATGGTGTAGCCCTGCCTCTCACCCTACGTGTGCTGGGATAGTCTTTAGTATATCCCTGTGACCCCAAGTTCGGAAAATAAGCGGGTATAGAAGATTAATAAATAAAAGGTCATGTTTTGAGTTTGTTTTGTAAATGTCTTTTGCTTACTTCCTGTCTTGTACTTTTTTGTAATCTTTGTGTTCCTGTCACATGAACCCCTTTAAATGGGTTGTTCTCACTAGTTAGCCTTGTGTATTTATAGCCCTTGTGTTTCCCTTTGTGTTTTGTTGTGGATTTCGGTTTGTCCCTGTACTGCTGTCGTGAGTGTTTATATTTTATAAGTGTTCAACTCAATCCAAGCTTAGATAGGCTAAGCTAAGCTATTCATCATATTGTTGTGTTTGGTCAGGCTGAAAATCTCACACCATCTATAACGTTGAGATTTCCATCACCTCATAGAGCTTGTGCTGACCCTACAGCAGGGATCGATAAATAGGGCAGTTTAAAAGCTGCAAAGGCAGAAAATATGTGCAGTGTTTATTAAGGCAAGCTGTGATATGCTGTAAAATATGCAATCGACCGAACTATGACGCACATTAGCTTCAGCGTTTTGCTTTTAAATGTTCCTTTGGTTAAAGTCCATCATTCTAAACTTCATTCTAACACACTAATCTTGTTTTGTTTTTGACAATCACTATAAAATGTATTAGACATTTGGGAAGTTTTTATATCTTTTTTTAAGTTAAGTCTAGTTTAGTTTATGTTTTTTCTGCCATATGTATCAGTCTTTTGTGCAGCCGTTCGTGGCATAACAGTCTTATGCATCCCCATTAATTTTGCACTGCACAACTATCTGGAGTAACATTTAGTTGATGCTTCTTCACAAGAGGTTACATACCACATGACGTTTCAATAGAAACTCTCTTATTGGCTTTAGCTCATCACTGATGTATTTGCCATTTGAGGATTTTGAATCCCTCAGATCGTGTCTTTGATAGTTCACACTCTGTCACACTTACTCGTGTGAACAAGCACTGACTTGTCTCTGTTTTTGGGTATTTGTCTGCAATTTTGCTAATCCCATCGGCTAGTGATAAATAGGGCTAAATTCGTTCATGGTGAACACAGCAGAGACTAAGAATAGAGTAGAAGCAAAAGGGTGATGATCATACATTTTTTTGCTGTTCACAACTCACTCTCTTAGTTAAGACTTATATTTATTTACTCTTCTCTTTATTCTATTTATCATATAAGTGTGCCACTCACACGCACACATTTAATCACATTATTAATACGAGCATGTATACTCTGCTGTGAAATAAACCTTAAAATACACAAATATATGCAGATCCCTGAACACAGGTGGAAAAATGAAGACACATTATTCATGCAAACTTGTGCATCTTTCTGCTAACCCCAAACACATAAATCCGCACCCTTCCCGGCTACAGGTCAGCGATTTTCTCACTTACCTTATTTTGTTGCCATTTTTTAATCTTTTCTCCTTCCTTTCCTTTTTTCTTAGTCAATCTCATTTTTGTCTGTTCTTTCTGTATTTTTTACAGCTTACACTCTTAATATTTTATTCTTCATCTTGATTGGTCATGCTTTTTTTGTAACCATTCATTTTTTTTTGTCATGTAAGTAATTATTAATCGTCGGTTAGTCTGTCTATCAGACATGCAGTCATCAACAGAGTGATGACGGGTGTTAACTGAATGAGCCATAGTTTTTCCTCCAAGCTATGCTCCCTCTGAATTGATATGCATGACCAATAGAGAATCATGGAGGAAGTGCTAGCACAGTGGTGTAGGTGTTGGACTGCTAATTAGTTTTTGTTTAATTCCTAGCACTGCCAAGTTACCATTACTGGGCCTCTGAGCAAGACCCTGAACCTCAATTCTAAAAGGGTGCCTTAAAATGTCGTAAATGTAAATCATGGAACATCCCTTTAACCTGGTGCCTTTATCTTTGTCAGTTGGGAAGATTATATTATTTACATTTACATTTACAGCATTTAGCAGACGTTCTTATCCAGAGCGACGTACAAAA
>JAOTQW010095092.1:0-10575 GCA_026260075.1 Sisor rabdophorus | reverse complement strand
GCGTAGTGGTTAGCACGGTCGCCTCACAACAAGGTCCTGGGTTCGAATCCCGGGCTTGGGGTCTTTCTGTATATATATATATATATATATATATATATAGAGGACAGTGGGAAGAAATAGAAGAACTCAAAGGAAACCTATGCAAGTTCATGGAGAACGTGCAAATTCCACACAGAAAGACCCCTTGCGCGCGAATCGAATCCTTGTTGTGAGGCGATTGTCCTTACCACTACGTCACCATATTGCCTATATATATTTATATATTCTAATAAAAAGATTTTATTCTTATATTTTTATTCAAATGTGTATAGTCTAATATTTAGTCTAAAATTCAATAAAACAGTTATTTATTTTAAGTGATTTAATGTGATGTTACCTCATCAACATCATCACAGCTATAGCCATCTCCGGTGTATCCATCAGGACAAGGGCCACACTCCACCCCATTCTCCATTTGGATACACATATCAGGATGAAAACACACACCTGGAGTACACTGCTGCTTGACCACTGTACCACCTAGTCCTGTGACACAACCAATACACATTAATTATTATAGCAGTAAGTTTAACAAAATGTGACTTTAACACATCACAACTGCCTTTAAGGCCCTAATCAATCTCATAATTCCTTATAGAATCTCATAATTCCTTAAAACCTTATAGTTTTATGTGTAACCATGCAAATGTCTTTTGAATATCTTCGGCTTATTTAGACTTGGTTAAACCATTTGGTGACCATATGTGGAGACAAGTGTTAGGGTTAGTGCACTTTCCCATTTTTTGAAACTAAAAAAAAAACTGAACCTTTTGGTTCAAACAAGTGTCTTACCACATGCCTGGCACTCAGAAATTGTGTTTCTGAGGAATGCAGTCTCTTTTACCTAAAAATACAAATAAATATAATTTAAAAGGAAATCAGTAAGAAGAATGAAGTACACAGTATACAATATATATAAATATAAAAAAACAATATGAACTTTTCAAATCTATTACCTGTTGAACAAGCACATCTTTTAGTTCATTTATAACTTTGGTGAGCTCCAGCATCTGGTTGGTTAGCTGCTTGGTATTAAGCCCTTGTAAAATATAATTAGAAAATTTGTTTTTAGTTGTGAAACAGCTTTAAAAGTTTTGTTTATAGTTTTATTTAATATGGCTTAGAATGTATAATCAGGTTTTAGAGGACACCTTAACATAACACCCTCAAATAATGGACCTAAAAGGTACGTTGCAGCATGGCATTATATCTTTACTGGATCTATGAGACCCAAACACCCAGCTTTATTTTGCACATGAGCTCTAAAAAGGTTTATGAGGAGTCCTTGGTGTCTTATATGGAACCCTGATCCCAACCTTTTCTAACACCCCAGACCGTTCTATATTAGTGTGTAAACTACTATTACAGCTTTATGTAAAGAAGAAAACCCTGGTGGAAAGCCTTTCCAGAAGTTCGCAAGATATTATAAGTGGATTGAAGACAAAGGCACAATCCTATTTTAATTCTATCTCAATTCTCTTTTTGTTGAAGTTCGGGTGGGGTAAAGGGCCGGATAGCCCATCTATATAATTATATAAAGGAAATTACAGTTTTACTACACATATGTGTAGTATGTGCAGTAGTAGTGTCCTATTTCTTAGGGAAATATTTTCATCCCTACTCCGGTAATGGCCAAAGCGGAAAGGCTTTAAAATAGAAATAAGATAAAGCCTAAATTTAAGAAAAATGCATTATGGTCTAATGTCCCAGTACATTTGTTAATGTGTTATTTTTTTATCTTTTCTCTACCTAGTGTCTGTACAGAGTCGCTCTGGGGGGTATGGCAGCCTTGAAGTGATGCAACATTCTCCGCAGAATCACCGTAAACCAGTTTCAGTTCCTCCAGCTCTTCCTACCAAACAATGATTTTTAAAATGAATATATAGGTCGATATACCGATGTGGTATATTCGTTCCACATAGAATATTAAACTCCTTACAATAGCATTTTAGCATGTACCAAACATTGCCTCTTAAAACGGATGAGCTACAACAGGGGAGGATCACATTAGGTTCCTTTTAAAAAAAATATTTATCATGAATTTATCATGAACACAGACTGACTGAAACCAGACAGGTAAAGATAAGGAAATAAATCACTGATCATCATTAGAAAAAGTTTTGTTCAGTTTTGGTTGGTCTGTGCTCACAGTTACTGAGATCACATATTTGTCTCACGCATCTACTCAAATAAACCATTGAAATATGACCATTGTGATCCTTGAATATACAAGTTTGCAAAGTGTCCTAAGTGCCCCTGATCTCCAAGGCCCTTGTGTCCTAAGGCCCTTAACCTCCAATTTGCTCAGCTGTAAAAATGTAATAAAAATTGCTCTGGATAAGGGCCAAATACCACAAATTTAAATGAGTATATGTAAAGTTGTAGCTGTAGTAAAAATGGTACAGAAGGTATCAGAAAATGATGTTTTACACAGACCAACCTTTAAACCTATAAGAATTATGTTAGATTCTATTAGCATAACCTTTCTATTGTCCCCTGGTTATAATAGCTAAAATAACCTTTATTTTGATGTAATTGCTTTAATATACAATGTAACCCAGAAATAGGCAATACATTTTTATTTCATGCTTTCAAAACAGTTAATGAAGAAGAATGAACAGTTAAATCATGGGATTAAAATGGTGAACAATTAACAGAAAGACAGGGTCCTGTTTCTCTAAAAATGTTCTATTCGTTTTCCATTATATCCTATTATCTCCTTTAAAGTAAACATGTGAAACTGTGTGTGGATACATTATACCTGTCCTTTCTTTTGCATAGTCTTCAGCTCGACACCCTGGTTGTTATTGAGCCCATTAAACACTGCTGGTAAATCTCTCAATGTCTCCACCAAACGGCAGTCCAGATGCAGCTCCACCCCTGGCACTGGTAATGTTGCCTGGCCAGGTGGAAATGGAGCCGGGTTGTACGGCACCTCAAGGCCCTTTAGGTGAAAAAGGAGGTGGTGTTTTTCTCCGTCCGCCAGTTTTAGATTGTTAAAGGTGACTGTGGCCACCCTGCCATCGATGCGTGCGTAGCGAAGTGTAGCTGATCCAATAAAAAAAAAACAGTGATATTAAAAAGAAATATATAGATTGTAATAATGATAGGGAGAAACAAGACTTTCCAGATTGTATCTATACACCGATATCCATTCTTACCTCTGTTTACTTTACCCAGAACGGTAAACTCAAAGTATTTACTGTTGTCTCTTGGATTATAGAGTCCGAAAACAGAGGTTCCAGTTCTGGGTTGCAGGCGGATTGTTGCAAGCAGGAAGAGCTCTGTTACTCCCTGTTCTGCTAAACCTCCATGCAGAAGATCTGGCAGGCAGTCTGGTGATGTCAGGAGGTTATACACTGCAGAGGTAAACAGTGTCAATTTAAATGTGAAAGCAGCTGTGATAACGCATATGACACTGCATATGACTCAAGAAAGTGTACATTTTAAAAACAGAACTCAACCTTGAAAAATGCTAAACTAGAGAAAAGGGACCATTCTACAGGAGTTACTGATATCAAAGTGGAACTTGAGGTTTGACCAATATTGGACAAATTATTAATTATTGTTACTAATTACTTATTACAAATAAACAGATTTATCAACAGATTACATTGTTATAAAATAACTACCAGGGAAAGTCTTGTGTAAATTAAAAAAAAAGTCCAAATATGTCAAATATGCTCAACAATCAATTTTGAAACACTTTAGTACGTCGCTATGGATAAAAGCGTCTGCTAAATGCTGTAAATGTAAAATCTAAATAAATAAATTGGATGCCCGCAATATTAATTAACGTTAAATAAATTAACTTAAAATAAAGGATTGTACACTAATATACACTATGTTTATGTTGTTTATAATATGAGGTTTAATTTCATTGGAATTATTCCCCACCGACATGACGAGACTATTTCCAGTTTGTGAAATCTACCATTAAACTTGTTGGACTTGTCATTATGCTGATTGCGATATTACATCTGAATTTCATTTAGTTCAATTTCACCTGTAATCACTTCAATTTCACCTGTAATCATACTATATCGAACATACTTTTATACTTTATTATATTAAGTATATACTTAAGTATTATTTAATATCCCCTGCGATGGATTGGCGACCTGTCCTGGGTGTACCCCCTGCCTTCCGCCCTATGTGCTCTGGGATAGGCTCCAGCAGCCCCCTGTGACCCGGATTCGGGAATAAGCGGGTAAAGAAGATGAAATTAGATTCTTATAAGGCAAGGTAATTTAGAATACAACATATCTCATCAGATTCTCCTACTGAAAATAAACGCTGTAGTGAAGCTGGTTATTTAAAATGCTGTTTTTCTATCGCTGGGTTTGACACAAATATTTATTAGCTAATGGTATGGATAGATGATTTAAAAAAAATACTAGGTTGGTGCCAGTGTGTAAAACGGAGATGTCGGTTAGTTTTACTTTTCTGGTTCATTATAATGCAACATTATTCAGTTACTATTTGGTATTATCTGGTCAAATGAAAAAGACAGCTGGAGCACACTGACATTTAATATTACTCCGCTATGCTGGATCATCAACAGTATTTTATGAAATGTCTCAAGTTTTTAGAACATAAAGCAGGTAAAAGCGGGTAAAGAAGATGAATGAATGAATGAAAGGTAAAATAGTAAAAAAATATTTATTTTTTATAGTGGTTTGTTTTAATTCCAAGCACCACCAAGCTGTCACTGCTGGGCCCTGAACAAGGCCCTTAACTCTCAGTTGCTTAGGTGTATACATAAGATTAAATTTCCTTTAAATAAGGGCGTCTGCCAAAAGCTGTTAATGTTTAAAATATATGCATTGCAATAGGCGGCATGGGGGCATAGTGGTTAGCACGTTCGCCTCACAGCAAGAAGGTCCTGGGTTCAATTCTTTGGCAAGCGGTCTTTCTGTGCAGAGTTTACATATTCTCCCTGGATTTTCTCCGGGTTCTCTGGTTTCTCTGGTTTTCCCACAGGCCGAAAACATGTACATTAGCTTGGTTTGTGATTTTAAATTGTATAACACTAAATTGTATTAATTTGTATAACACCAAACCATAATTTTCAGCAATCAGATGCTTGTTTTTAGCACGAATTTGGGTTTCTTTTATACAGCTGAGCAATTGGTGATTAATGTACGCAGCATTGGCAACTTGCTGGGCAAAATAACTTTTTGCAATATACTGTTAAAAATTTAATCTACATCTTTCAGGTTTCATTGAAAACGTGTGCTGAACTGTCAGACTGAATCTTATTCAAATGTATATCTATTTACTGAATGTGATTCATTTTTGAGTTCTTTTGACCATCCTTTAAAGAGCTGGGTTCTGGAACTGGAAATACAGGCGTTGGTTGTTATGGCAATAGCTATTGGCCATTGGTTCTTGGACACTGAACAGGGCTGTTATTTATGTTTCCGCTTATATGAAAGGTGTGTGTTGGGGCGAGTCCAGCAGCCCGAGTTCAGACCTTGAGATGTTTAGAGAGTTTCTGAGGAAAATCGGCTGTGTTTAACTGACATTTAAACTCAGACCTTCAGACTCAAACTTTTTTTCCAGTCTGGTACCTTACCTTCTGTGCAGGTTTTGGCAAGTCTCTAAATTGTTTCCTCAATTCAGGCTAGTTTGTGTGGCTGGTTAGAAATTTTTCTGCTTACTCCAAGGTTAATAATATCATGTTTGTATTTAAGTTGGTTGCTGTGTCATGGTTGCCATGCCATTACATTTACGAGCACCTAATCAGTTGTAACTAGTGTCTGTCTTTCTGACCACTGACGAGCTGAAAAGCTTTTTGGGTTCTGGCATCAGGGGTAATAAAATAAGAGGACGTAGAAGCCCACTATAAATGTATCAGACTTTTCCTGTCTGTGAAGGAAAGATAAACGAGAAGAACTTGAAAGGAACCTGTTGAACCAGAGCTCATGGCCCACTGTTGTGCTTAGTCATGAACGTTTGAGATTAGTGAACTCAAGATTGTTTGAATGCAAATGGTTGAAGATCACTAACATATGTGCTGTGGTTGTGTGTATGCAATATGTGCAGTACATTTTGAATCAAATACAGATGACTATAAAGCTCACAAACTAGAACAACTTATATTTATCTCTTTTTAAAAAATTATAAATTGGGGGTTAAGGGCCTGGCTTAGAGGCCCACCGTTGGGAACTTGGTGGTGCTTATAATTAAACTCCAATCACCCAGTTAGCAATCCAACATCTTAACCACTACGCTACCATTTCCTCAGACAAAAGTGATATATATATATATATATATATATACTTTTATAACACAGTGTATCATTTTTACAATAAGGATGATTTGTACTTTTAAGGCAGATTAAGACAGAATATGTGAGGTGGAGAATTTGTGCTTATTTAGGTATTACATATCAATGTTTTCATTGGATTTCACACAATCATCTGATCTTCTCAACCCTGCAAAAACATTAAGAATTTAACCTGCACATAGCTGTTACTAAATCTACCTCTATTTTTGTCTTTCTCTCTGTCTCTGTCTCTCTCTCTCTCTCTCTCTCTCTTGCTCACTGCCTGTCTTTTCCTTTCTGTCTGAAAACAGTAAACCAGAGAATCACCAATGTGATTCTTATACAATGATTATAAGCTTTTTGAATCCTCACAGCAAAACATGTTCAGACTACTTGAGAATGGCTTAAATAGAGAGTAAAGATTAACAGGAAAGCGAGAAAGAGAGAGAGAAAGTAAGAGAGAGACAGAGAGACAGAGAGAGAAAGACTAAAGGACCCTGAAAAGCACATGAATGAAATGGTAAATTATTAAAAAGAACAAATAAATGTTGCTTTTAACATTCATGTATTTATTTATTTTTTTTAAGTAGAGCCAAAAATAGTCTAACAAATTTGATATTGATAAAAAAATTATCTACTATAGGCTTGACGACATTATAGGATGAATATAAAGTATACTTACCGGTTGACTCAGCTTCCACAGCGGAATTTAAACTGAGAATTAAAGATACGGCTACTAAAAACTTCATCTTCACACGTGAATTGGACACACAGCGTTGTCTGTCCTTTGAAGTGTTTTTAAGCTTAATTGGTTTAGCATATGTATCCTGTAACTGTCTTAATAGTTTCTTATGAAGTGTCTTCAAGGGTAAAAAGAGTGGGTTATGTGCTCCTGAGTGTATTTAATGTTGTGTGTGTGAGAAAGAGAAAGAAAGAAAGAGAGAGAGAGGGTAAAAGAGTGAGGTAACTGGTTGTTTGTTAGATTAAAGCAGCTGTGGTGGGAGGAGTTATAAGTTTACAGGCAGCACCATGTGGGCGGAGCCAGGATTGACCGCCTTAGGTCATGTCTGTGATTGTGCTAGCTCCGTTTAAAAACATTCATTTGGTTCCCATCATACTCGACTTTTTCTTCATCCTACCTTTCATCTCTTGCTGAGGTTTATACATATTTTCATTACTTTGTCATTGGCAGGTGCTAAAAATGGATGTGATGATGGATTATTTGGGATTTTTGGGAAACCAACAGTTGGCTTGAGCTAAAATGTTCCATGAACTTTGGAACTGCAATGTTCTGTGCTATTCATAGAAAATATTGCACAAACTTTGTTTTTATACTACTCATCTAATATTTTGTAAAGCTGGAGATTAAATCAATGTGGAACATTTGTAGAAATTAAACATATTGCTACCAGAAATATTTATACATTATTACATTATTTAAAAAATCTTTGTAGAGTAAAATCTGGTTAGAGGTTACTCATAAATTATTACCAGCAACTCGATAATAATTGTTTTATTATTATTTATTTTCTAGTTACTTTCCCATAGGAAGTTATTGAATGAATCCTATGTAAGAAAATAACGAATTTAATTTCACCTTTCCCAACCTATTGCAAAAAAATCCATAAACTTAGGTGTCCATCCATCCATCCATTCATCCATCCATCCATCCATATATAAACTCATCACATCCATCTTTATTCAAACAACTGTGTCCATCAGTCTGTCATCCATCCATCCATCCATCCATCCATCCATCCATCCATCCATCCATCCAGTATTCAATTAAATGCTCACTTGGACACTTGTTATATTCTGTTTAGTCTTTAATTAGCTGTATAGTATGTGTTATATATATTTTTTGTCTGGCTTTGCACTGTTCAGAGTCTAGATTAATGTATCAAGTTGCACACATGAACTGTATGTCCTTGGTTAAGTGGCTCTTTGTTGTCTTGTGTGATTCTATGTTGTTTTGTGTAGCACCATAGGGTCTTGTGGAATGTTGTATTTTATATATGGTTAAAATGACTATAAAGCTTCTATAACTGGTACACTTGTACATATTGGTATGTAAATACAGACTATCAAATTTGAATTTTTAAATGTATTTCAAAGTGATAAGTCTAATAAATTGGACATTGGATAGTACATGCCATATTTTTAAATTTTTTTACTTTGACTTCTGAACAAAGTTTATCATGTGACTGGAATTGAAAGTCATTCTTACACACAGACAGAAAATATTCTGACTAGTCATTACATTACATCGCAGTGGTTAATGACATAATCCTTAGCAGCAACATATTATGAGCTGCTTGGTGTGTGTGTGTGTGTGTGTGAGAGAGAGGGTTATAATTATAGTCTTTAAACTCTAGGACATAGTGTATGTCTGGACCCAGGTGGGCTGCATTCTTGAATGTTCTGATTTCCTGTGTGTGTGTGTTACAAGTAGCTAAACAGGGTTTAAAATCTGCCTTTAGATGTCTGGTTCTGTTGGAACAGTTAGCAGAGCAGCAGGAAAATTAGAGAGGCACACACATACACACAGTGTCCTTTTGTTTCCAATAAATAATGGTGTAATAGGATGCTTTCAGGTCACTGCAAGGCTCCCCTGCTAATGCCTTTTACATGTGTTCGTGTGTGGTGGTGGTGGTGGTGGTGGGGGTGATAAACATATGCGTCTGTGGTTGTTTAAAAGTGAACTGAGTAAGCCATATGTCATGCTAGAAACATGTTTGTTCAATTTCACTGCTATGTGATTTAGTACATGTTACAGGGGTACTTTTAACAGCATATATAAGGGGAAGGGATAGAAGTTTTAGGATAATTAGGATAAGGGCCATGAACTTTTGTGGTATATATTTGTGGCATTTATATACCTCTCCATCCATTTATCCATCCACATATCCACATCATGCATGCATGCATTCATCCAACCATCCATCCATCCATCCATCCATGTATAGTGTCTAAATAAATTGTATAGCAACTTTTTTTTGTGTTCATCATCTTGTTTTATGTATATTTCGATACATTAACTTTAAAGCAGGGCACCAGCTAGCAGTTTGAGTTCTGGCTCTGAGCTTTTTTTAATAATTTTTTTTGGAATAATAGTTGGAATAATAGTTGCCTTTATGGCCACCCTGATTGATGCTAATGCTTTGATGTTGAAAAAAAACATTCTGTTAAAAGTTTAACTTAAAATTGTGCACAAATGTGAAATTTTTTTTCTTCTTTCTAAGAACTGTTTTTTACAATTGGATAGTAAATGTACAATTTACTATCCAATTGTAGTATTTCTGTTCTTAACCATCATCCTGTACAACCACACATTTTCCACTCTAATTTTAATACTATATACTACATATTTTGCCTGTTTACAGATAAATATCTAATATATTCTGTTCTGATATACTGAATAGAGGTTGAAAAGATGTGATGGATAACAAATAAAGGAGCCTAATGCTGATAATTTATCAAACCCAGGAACAACATGTGATTATATGTTTAAATTTATATAAAACTACTCAAATAAAATATTAATCATCTCATCTACTTAAACCTTACAAAACAGCAGTTTATTGAATAAAATAGCAATTTTCTGACATATACAGCATTTTACAGACGCCCTTATCCAAAGCTACTTACAACTAAGCATTTAAGGGTTTAAGGCCTTGCTCATGAGCCCACAGTGGTGACTTGGTGGTGCTGGGAATCGAACCCCAGTCTTTCTGGTATCAGTCCAACTCCTTAACCACTAGGCCACCCTATGTAAAGTATCATGTAAAGCATCATGATCAGAAACTTAAAGTCGCTAAAAAACAATTATATGAGAAATTATTGCAAATCTACATTATAATCACTGTAGAAAAAATTAGGAAATGTAACAGGTTGTATGTAAAATGTATCAAGACAGGTAAAATGCAGACAGGATGCAGAGCAAATTCAAACCAAAGAAAAGCATCAGATTATCACCACAATTCATGTTCTGAGAATGTTTTTCAAACCCTCTGCTTTGGTTTTTAATTTTTAATTTCAGATATTCCAAAAATGTGAAAATGCTTAACGCTGATGTTCATTTATAGTGTTTTGTAATGTTGTCTCATTTTGAGAAGAATTAAAAATTATGTAATAATGAAAGGTACCAACCAAAGGTATACAACTAGTTGGGCTCACCTCCACACACAGCTCGGGGTCTGGAACTCAACTTCTTTAGAGAGGCTGGACTCTCCACTACTCTGGTGTTGCCTGCGGGGAAAGGCGGC